>JANHZU010005023.1:673809-685532 GCA_032468055.1 Acrochordus granulatus | reverse complement strand
CCAGCACAGGAGAAGCAACACCACAGGACCAGAATCAGCAGTTTACCTTCATCTAAAGGAAAAAGGACACTCATTTGGGGACAATAATGTTCATATTTTGGACAGAGAAGATAGGTGGTTTGAGAGAGGAGTGAAGGAATCCATCTATGACAAAGTGGAAAATCCTTTCCTCAACAGAGGTGGAGGCCTCAGACACAACTTGTTCTCCACTTTCATGCTGCTCTTTCATTAGTCTCCAGGAAGATTAAGACCACTTCACAGGCTTATCAGGGAGATCACACTTAACAACCCACTTGGGGATGAGTAAGGATTTAGAAGTTGAACATCTATGTCCCAAGATTGTCTATCTTTCACATCTCCTATTGTCCATCTAATGAGCCTAATCAGGTTAAGTGAGAAATGCAGCCACCCTGGAAAACATATATGGGATCCCCTAACCAACTTTTCTCAGACTGGAGAATCTACTTAGATAAGCATTGAAATATCTCGAACCAAAAGAAAAGTCCAGTTTCCATAACTCAACCTCCAAACATTCATAAATAGACCAATAACTAACACATACATTGGTTGTGAAAGTTCCTAAGTTCCATCCTTGGTATCTTCAAATGGGGCTAGGAAAGTCTACTCTCTGAAGTTCTGAGTTCTACCAAGTATCAAGAAAAGTTTTCCAAAACTGGGTGTGAGGTTAAGGATGAATGAATTACTTTATCAAATCTACTCTAGAGTGGCAGAAGTCAATTATCTTGTCACAGCATAAAATAGATGCTGAAAGCAAATTAAGGGTCCCAATGAGTTACTTATATGTAACATTGTAATATGGAGCAAGAACGTTTTTGCTGCAGATTCCTGCATTTTTATCATGGAGAATTTCTCACTAACTTTTCTTTCTGACTTGGACAGTCCATTTATCAACAAAAGTATTTCTGTTTTAAAATGCTACAGGACTTTGTGGTTAATTGGATACTCATCTTGGGAAACTGATTATAAGCTTTATTTTGTTGTGGCTCTTTCCAAAGTCAAACCTATTATTTGCATTAGCTCAGGCAAGTAAAGTTAGTTGGTATGTTTGATTTACAAAAATACATAATTATTAATTTGTGCTCTGACTGATCTTTAAGTGGTGAAAACAAAGAATTAGGAATCAAACCTAGTAGGGTGATCATATCCAATCCATTGTACCAATACTGTTCCTGTAAAAGAAATAGTTAATATGCTGAACTTTTAAATGCCATCTGCTTTTTACATCTTCTCCAGTATTTTGCTGATATATAAAGTTGGAATTGGTTTCTGTGGTATCCTTAATCAGCTTTTTCCTTTTCAGCAAGAAGCAGCCCCCCCCAAAAAAGGAAAAGTAATCCTTCTTGGATATATGTAAAGTTATGGCCCACGAGGATTTGACAGGGGAAAAATTACCATGCTGGGATTAAGTTATTGTTGTTTTATAGCATTTAAATCCTTCCATATTCAATAGAATACATGAGGCTTACATTTAAAATCCTTAATCCAGCAAGAGCAACCATAATTAAAAAATTATGAGGGAAAGCAGATTTCAGAATTTTTTCATAGATCCCTTGCATTCAGAATCCAGCTTCTTAGCTATACCCAGATGAAATTTAAGCCAGGGATAGCTACACATATGGTGAAGATGGTGGCCACATTTTATGGATGCGTTTTGTTGACTTTATGGATACCTCTGTTCTAAGCCCAACTGATGGCACACTTGGAAACTATGAGTTGAAGTCAACATAATTATAAATTAAAGACTAAAATGAAAAGATTAGAAAAGTCCATTTGTTAGCTTTATCTAGCCAAAAAATTCTATTGTAGGTTGTTGGATCTTGGCCAGGATTATAAATAGCTGATCTTTTATTGCCTAGTCTGAGGCATGTCAAAATACTCTTTTTTCACATACAGAAAAAAATAGATCATTTAATGATGGCTCACTAATACTAAAATATAATTTTACATAAAAGGGAATCTCTGAGTTGATCTTCGGAAATATTTGAAATATGTCATGAGCAACAACATACCTGTGACATTTCTTCAAAACTTCTTCTGCAGAACTATGTCAAATAGAGAAAGCTTCACCTGTTTCCAGCCTTCAGTCTTTCCCATTCTTCAGTGTATTAGCTCTTCCCTCACACTGTAATAGATGAGAACCTGTGTGCTGAAAGTACAGTAGGTGAATTCCTTATGTCCTGATAAGAATACTTGATAAGTGGTTTTGGATGAAAAAAAATTTCATCCAAACTAATGCTATTTTCGAAAAGAGTACCTCTGAACTTATTCAGATGAGAAGAAGCCACCTAGGAAGAATTTTTAAAAGCTGACCGTATGGGACCAGTAACCTGTCTGAAGGTGCTAGCTGTGTACAGTTAAGCCATGATTTAACATTTACATTTATACCTGTGTGGTTGGGCATTCCAGCCATGGAATGAATCATATCTTGATTCACAGATATACTAATCCATGAACATCATGGTTTAGTGGAACAAAATCAGAGCTGACCCAACTGAAGGCAGTGGGAAGCAGTTTCCTTATGCTCTCAGCTGTTCCTTCAACTATTCCCTATTGTTGTAGGATATTGCTGGGTTTGTCGTATGCTTTGCCTAACACTGCCTGAACAGCCTGTTGCCCTTGAGAGTGACTCAGTTATGCTGACACAAGAATTCCATTGCCAGTTTATTCCTATATTTGGAATAAGGCAGTTGGGAACTAAACAGCACAATCTCCTCTGTTACCTAACACAGTAGAATGACTTGAGAGCAACCCTGTGTATATAGCAACCCTGTGTTGAAGAAGAAAATCTGTTTTCTTTGTGTTGTGTTCTTTGCAAATGTGGCTAAGAATTTAAGAAATAAACCTGGTCTGGGCTTTGAGGAACAGTAATGCCTACTGTCAGGAAAAACATTTGATCTGTTTTTCCTGGGATTTATGTTTGTGTGTTTTTTTACAAAATGATTAGGCTAACATTTTACAAAATGATTAGGCTAAAACACCTGGATTGCTCCTTCCATTTTCCTTCACATTGTTTTTGTTGGTGAGGATAATGTTTAATCTCAGTGACATTCTGCTTACATAGCACTTGACGTATGAATGTACTCCTAGTAATTTAGCCTTACGTGGGCATTCTGTTTCAAAATGGGAGGTAGCGGTTGTTTAAAACAAAGTTTTAATCTGTTATGCTTTTAAGAGATTTTCTTGCTGGGGTGATTGAAACCCAGCATCACTGAAACTTACATTGCTTTTTTAATATTGTAATTTTCTGGTGATTACTGTTTTCCTAAAGATAATACTTATGCTTGTATTTGACAAATCAACTCAAAAACGTAATTGAATTGGATTGGCAAAAGAGGAAAGGATCATTCTGCATCTCCTCCATCCCACACATGGTTTTATGCTTTTCACAGGCTTACCTTTCTGCATAGATACACAATAATCATGATTGTGGACTTTCTTTTCCCCCACAACAGCAAGTCTCTCCTGGATCAATGCATTTGGTGAAAAAAAGAAAAAGAAAAACTTGCACTGATGATGTTACCTAGTTGGATAGGGAAATGTTTGCAGGCAAACAACCATGCTTAGAGAACATCTGAAAGGTAAAGCTTTCTCCTGCCAGTCATGGTGGACTCTAGGAGGCAGTGCTCATCTCCCATTCACAGCCAAGGGAGCCAGCATTTGTCCAAAGATGCTTCCATGGTCATGTGGCCAACATAACTATACTCTAAGGCACATGGAATGCTGTGACCTTTCCCACTGAGGGTGGTACCTATTTATCTGCTTGCATTTTACATGCTTTTGAACTGCAAGATTGGCAGGAGCTGGAGCAAGTAACAGGAGCTCACCCCATTAGGTGGCAGTGCTTGGGTCTCAAATTTGACTGCTGACCTTCCGGCCGACAAGCTCAGTGTTTTAATTGTTTGGCCACCATGCTCCATTCCAGACCCACTAGAAACAACAATAATTAGCATGAAGTAGCCTTTGGTAGTTCCAACCTTAATCCTCTTGTGTTCAAAGCAGTAGCAGAATAGAGATGGGAAGGAGGCCATCAGATGATCACTCCTCTATTCTGAACCATGAAAGAAACAAGATGTATCCAACATTTACCATCTCAGCTTATTTTTTCCTTCTCCCTCTCCAGTGATCACAGTTTCCAAAACACTAGCCACCCATTTCTGAAGCAGTAGCCACTCATTGCTCTTATTTTCTAAGAATACCTAAGGTCAAGATGGGCATTAGATATGCCTACATGAATTTCCTGTAAATAAATATGATGCTGGATATTTTTCTTTTCTTTGCTTAGTTGTTCTGAGTGGGAAGCAGCAGGTACCAAGGCTGGTCACTTCAAGTATCTTAATCCTACAGCTGCTAGCCTAGTGTCTACTTGTTTCATAAAAGCTGGAGGAATATTTATAAGGTTGATATGTTGTTATAGCAACTTGGTGCACTTGATGTTAGAGCACAGTGATTATGCTATAAGAAGTATGATAGCCACTTATCATATTGGGTTGATAACTTCCACTTTTTATATTTGCACACATATTCCATGGAGTGCACCCATATAAAATAAGACAATTCATGCCATTAATTTAGCCTTGATCAGTCTGAATACTAAATTGAAGATGTTTCATTTCAGTGCTTCTGAATAATTATTATCTTATTTTCTGTTCACTATTATCATTAGCATCTTAATGCCTTAAAGTGTTCCCTGGGCTGTGCAGTAATTTGGCCTTTTCCAAAATCTGGAGAGCTTGTTTTTTCAATTTGATTTCTATCCTCAGAAGTATGCCTCTATCAATATGTTGGCTTTAGGATTAGAAATGTGCACTTAGTAACTGACTACTCAACCTTTATTGTCTATTGATTAACACAATGGCCAACACAATGACTATTCTTAAAGGGTTGACTGCATGCTTCATTTTGCCCTTCATAAAGGTTATCTCTTCTTGGCATTGTAATCTGAGCTGAAGTGACACAATGTGATGAAATTAAACATTGTTCCCAGGACAATTAAAACTGAACTCTGATGCTCTTGTATGCCAAACATGAAAGGTGATATTTCAAATAGAAATTAGAAAATGAAACATAAAAGTTGCCCTCGGCCATGATATTTAATATTTCTATAATGAAAACTGTACTTATTTTGGATCTGAAAGTGCATAATATTTCATACATATTTTGAACATATTTTTCCTGCAAAATAGTTTTTAAAATTTAAACTGAATTATGTCACAAAGCTTAAAGAACTACAAAAACTACCACTGAATAATTGCATTATTTTGATCCGTATTTTAGTTTAGGAAGTAAAATGCAGACTGGATCACTTCAAAGCATGGACTGAAGAAAAAAATATTCACTACACCATCTATGATCTATAAAAAATCAAACTTTTATTTGAAGATCACTAGATCTCACCATACTATGAGGCAGATAATTCCACTGACTGATCTATAGTCAGGACATTTCTCATGATATCTTGGCCTCCCTCCTTGTAGGTTTAATCTATTGGTTTGGCCTGGCCTTTTTGGTGCAAAAGATAACTCCAGTCCCTCTCCTATGTGACAGTCCTTCAAATTATTAAAGACTCATCTCTTTTGTAGCCTAAATGTATCCAGATATTTAACTATTCCTCCTAGGGTTTGGTTTCCAAATCTCTATTTTATCTCTGTTCTTTTTGAAATGTGATGCTCAGGACTGGACACAGTAGTCCAGATGCATGCCAGGGAAAAATAGAGATGCATAACAGAAAAAAAGAATACCATTGGTATCCATCTTTGCTGTTCCTAAAAATAGCATAAACTCGAAGAACACTATTAGAAGTGAAAAAAGTGCTCAAAATCCCTGAGAACAAGATAGAAAAACAAATGCCCCTTTTGTCTACACAAGATCTGCAATACTTTTTCTGGCACAAGCTTAACCTTTTTTCTTGAACTGGCCAGTCTTTCAAACAGGTTGAGAGCCACTTTTATGTAGTGGTGAAACCAGGAGATTGTGAGTTCTAGTCCCATCTTAGGCGTGAAATCTGACTGGGTGATTTGAGGTCAGCCACTCTCTCTCAGCCCAGCCCACCTCAGAGGGTTGTTGTTGTGGAGAAAATAGGAGTAGCATTATGTTCTCCACCTTCAGTCAATCAAATTAAAAAAAGAAATGGAACAGTAATAGAATTCCTTTTCAAAGGGAGTATTTTCCTGTGTCATGTAGGATATATGGCAATTCTATAGCATCATAGTACAGGTTTTACATTTAGAACACCTTGAATTCAGTCCTAGTTATCAGACTCTTAAGAGTACAGCCAGAATAAAACCGATCGTTTCAAACCATTGATGAGTGGACAATAAATCCCATCTTTCCTTGCTGGAAATGATGGGAGCTGCAAATAAGTAGCATCTCATGAATTTAAAATCGTAAGCCACTAATATAGAGTGTATTCTGCTGAATATTCAAATAATTTGACCTGGATTAAAGCAAGTTTCTGAATAGCCTTTAAAAAGCCATAAAATGTTCTTTATGGACTGGAATGATCACACAGTTAAGGAAGTTCAAGGGAAAACAAACTTTTAGAGAGTTTAATTAGAGACAAGCAAAGCCCTGCTGAGGAAGTTAATGATACTTCGGCAGGAATTATTGCTGCTGAGCTGCTGTAAATTTTTATTTCTTAGCACATTCTTTGCTCGATTATCTTCCTTAATCTTCTTCCATATTCCCCTCTCCTGTGTACTTATGAGAATTTGGTACTAGAAGAAAAGGTATTGAAGTTTGTTCAGGATAAGCATGAAAAAAACTTC
The DNA here is from genome assembly GCA_032468055.1 of Acrochordus granulatus. Classification (NCBI taxonomy): domain Eukaryota; kingdom Metazoa; phylum Chordata; class Lepidosauria; order Squamata; family Acrochordidae; genus Acrochordus; species Acrochordus granulatus. Next base: position 678,747 of record JANHZU010005023.1, on the reverse strand, counting down.
TTATTTGAAATATATTCCCAGCCCGTCAAGACCATAAGACAAAGAATCTTTGGTGAAGTGGTCAAGGTGCTAGCCTCTAAATCAGGAGACTGGGAGTTCTAGTCCCACCTTGGGTGACTTTTGGTCCAGCCACTTTCTCTCAGCCCAGCCCACCTCACAGGGTTGTTATTGTGGGGTAAAAGAGGAAGAAGGAATGTTATGAATATGTGCTGCCTTGTGTTACATATAAAGTAATAAAGGCAGAATAAAAATCTAATAAATGGAATAAAACATCTTTCAAAACTCTTTATTCTAGGACAGGGATGTACAAAATAGAATTAGATTTGGGCATTGACATCGAACAAGAAATGAGCATATCGAGATATAATCCTTCTGAGACAGACTTAAAAATATGACCAGGAAGCAATTGAGCAGATGCTTCATAAATTGGGAGAATGAACAAGAGATAAAGGCAGGATATTTATTTTATTTTGCTGAAGTACATGAGGGATATCTGTTCATTTTATTCACGTTCCTCTGAGAGAGAGCGATTGATTCAAAGTCATCCGGTCAGCTCCATGGCCACTTGGATCTCCCTTGATGCAGTCAAAATTTTAACTAACGAACTACCCTGATTTTCCGATACATCTTCGTCATAAAGATCCTAGATATGACTTATGTCCACTCTGATCCAGAATAATTGGATTCAAACTGTTGGGTAAATGAGAGTTTAATCTCAGTTTGAGTCTTGAGACAATTAATGCTTGTATAAAGGGCATTTGGGGTCAGTCTATTGCTGGGGAATGTTTGCTAAACATAATCCTTCTGAGTTAATACACTTTCCATGTTCCAGGCAGTCACTGATTAACCCTGTCACTGAATGACTCTTTTTCGCATCATATGGATCCTAGAAAAAGAAACTGAGCTCTTCGAATCACAAGTGTGGTGACTCAGATTTTTCTCCTCCTGATCTAAGTTAGTTGTAACTCATGGAGCTAATTTAATTTCCACCGCCTTCTTTCCATGCTGAATAGCAGAGGAAGATTATGTCTCCTTAAGAACTTACAAATTAGTTGGATTAGGATATTAACATGGGGCTCTGGCATGGCTGCATGTGGTAAGTCTCTGGCATGGCTGCATGTGGTAAGTGTTTTTGTCAAAAAGGTAAAAGGAAAAGGTTTTCCCTGCCAGTCATGGCCAATTCTAGGGAGGGGTGCTCATCTCTGATTCACAGGCAAGGGAGCCAGCATTTGTCCAAAGATGCTTCCACGGTCACGTGGCCGACATAACTATGCTCTAAAGCACACAGAACGCTGTTACCTTTCCACCGAGGTGGCGCCTATTTATCTCCTTGCATTTTCACATGCTTTTGAACTGCTAGGTTGTCAGGAGCTGGGGCGAGTAACAGGAGGTCACCCCGTTACATGGCAGCACTTGGGTCTCAAGTTGCCAAGCTGCCAACTTTCTGGCCGACAAGCCCAGTTTCTTAACTGCTCAACCACCATGCCCCATTCTGTGGTGTTACTGAGCCTCAGTACAGTTTTCTTTGTTTTTTGTGTGTTTGTTTGTGCAAGGGAATTCTTTCTTTTTTATCTTACCAGAGCTTCTTGGAAAGATGGATGACCATATAAATTGCCCGATGAAAGAAAGAAATAACAGAATTGTTTCGAGGCGATGCATTAATTAATTAATTAATCTTTAAAGTTTGGGAAGGCTATTCCTTTTTGTTTTTAGCAGGGTGTATGTGATGAAACCTTATAACATATTTTTAAAAAAACTTGAGAATGTATGAGCGTGGGAATGTGGTTTGGGGATACTCGTGTTCCTATACCCTATGTGATTAAGAAAACCAAACCGGAAGGACCATTTTTTAATTGGATAATTCCTATTATCCAATTAAAAAATAATTTAATTTTCTAATAAGACATTATTATTCTCCCACAGTCTTGATTTTTATTTATTTTAAATGTCTTAACTGTTGTGATATTGTCTTAATTAATAATGGTTGTACATCACCCAGAGACATATTCAGTGAGATGGGCGCCATATAAATTTGCTAGATAAATAAATGTGTAAGCTTTTCTATGACAAGAATTGACTAGCTGGAAGAGAAAGTCACATCTCAAGTTGTCAAATACGCATTTTCTTCCAACCCAATGATGTCTAGTGTATTATTTGTTAAACCGTTATCATAACATGTTAAACCAACTGTATCATTGAGATAAAAATTATGTAAATTAATGGGCCATGATCCAAAGGCTCACAGAATGGTAGTAAAAATTGCTTTGAAATCTAGAGGTTTGCAAAAGCAGTTTCTGATACAGTAAATGGAGCCTACTGTCCAAAGGAAAAAATACTTTAAAAATCACATTATACATGGCCAAGCTCTTGGGAATACCCTGCAGTAGTTTTTGATTTCTAGCCCTGCTTTTCATAAGAAATCAATTTTCCTTGATTTGCTGATGACTATTTTCAAGAATGAATTCTCCTGCATTATTTAAGAGCAAGTATATAACATCATTATACCTTGTGTACTGTGTGTGCATACAGTCTGTGTGTGCCTGTAGACAGAATGCAAGGACAATCCAATTGAATTCCAGTAAATCTACTCTGGCTTCTTTTTACGCAGAATCATAGTTCAGGGAAGTTGCCGGCTAAATATGAAGACAATAGTCTTTTCCAGATCAGTTTGATAATCTCAGGGTCTAATGTACCCCTCAGCCTAAAATGATGCAGTCTTTGGCTCAGTTCCAAACATTCTCTGTGATAAATGGATTCTTGAAGGCTTGCTGCTTCTGGAGTATGGCAGAATAAGAGAAAAGGGGGTCAGAGAGAAAAAGATGGAGAAAAGGAGAATTTGGGGGGGGGGCAAATGAATTGTGACAAAGAAGGAAAAGGAAAATGGCTGATATTCCCTTATTTGGTTTTGCTGTACTCATCCTTTGGATAGGTTTTTCCCCTGACTTGCCCATCTATAGTTGAGAGAATCAGATCTATCTGTACAGTATCTGTTGCTATCTGTAATATATCTTCCTTTTTGATTTTAAAACTATTATTTATGACTTATTTGCACGTATACGTTGATTTAAACACCCTGAGTCACTTTTGGAAAAGAAAACTTGAAAGTGGAATGAACCTCTGAAATTATAATTCACTAAAAAGGGATGTTTCCTAAAAAATTGTGGAGCGTTGTTTTATCTTCCATGTGACCATTCAGTAACACAGAATCATGGCTTGGGATAAACTAGCTAGGTTAGCAAGTCCAAGAGTTGAAATGTACCTTGTCCCTGTTAAGTTATATTTTGTTATTTTTACTAATGTCTCCAAACTCATTTTGAGGAGGTTGTGTTTTTTTTTAGTTTTCTAAACTACTAGTTTTGCCACCCATCCGTATAGGTTATTATATGCAGGCTATTGGTTAGCCGGGAAAGTTAAAAAAATCATTTTGGAAAATGCAATAGCAATCCATTTTTGTAACTGTCGAGAAAATGCCACAAATATAGTCCTCAGCAGTCAAGCTTGACCCAGGAATGTGCTTACGTTTTAAAAAAGAAAAATAGAAGTGTAAACTAGACCTGTACATATTTTCTTAAGTTGGCTTAAATGGCTGCTGAACTCATGTGTAGCCTACATATGTCTTGTTCATATTGTGACATGAAAACAAAACAAACTGTGATTGAAAGGATTATTGTGATGTGTCAACAAGGCCTACTATGATGTGAACAAGGATACAGTGACATGAAAACAAGTCATTTTTTCAGCCTGGACCAGGCCTGACTGAGTACGGTCAAATACATAGCCACAGTGCCAAAACAGCCATATAATTTTAATACGATTCTTGTAACATGGTTAATAACGGCTTGATGTAAATATGGAGTCCGTTTCTCCATTCCATGCCACATTACTGATTCCTAATGGCAGGAGGCAGAATGCCAAGAGACGAGAAGCACAAATAACTTTGACTTTATAAAGTTAAGCAAGACATTTGAACAGGGAATAAAAAGCTATAACCATTTTTAAATCAAAGTTAAGGAACACGGCTATTGCTTTAGAACATAATTCTTGAAAATGCAAAAAAATCAAGTGTCCAATTAGCCTTGAGTAGCTCTGAAATTGTTTTGAAAAGCATTTCTCTGGGCTCTGGACTCTCCTACAAATGTTTCTGTTCTTCATATTCAACATTCCTTTGAACCTCCCAAGTGGTTCACATTCACTTCCTTTTAAATTAGTGAAGATATGAAGATTGCTACTAATATTCATCTCAGCTTTTTTCTTGAGTGTAATTGATAGCACTCTTGTATGCTGGCTCTTTTCATTAAGTGTTGATGAAAAAACCCAGAGCTGATTCTTGTTTGCATCAGAAGGATATTTACTTTTTAATATCAAACAGAAATGAGCACACAAAAAAGCTAAACAAAGACAAACTTATTGCTATGTAAATGCCAGTTGTCTGAACTTATGCATATTGTTTTCTAAGTTCAGAATAGAGATATTCTCTTTATAAGCCAACTTAAAGAAAACTTAATGGAAGCATTGAGGGGAGGAAAGGAAATTATATCTTGTGGTTATCTAATCTAAAGGTTGCCTTTCTTCTCTTTTATTTATCAGGATAGCAAAATGCAATAGCAATCCATTGCTATTGAATAAATATCAACCCGAATAAAAATCAACCCGAATCATCTGTACTTTCTAAATTATGTCCAAATTGTAATGCAATGTATTGGCCTTATAGATCTTGGAAATGTGTTCCTTGGTTAAAAATTGATAATGGAAATAAAAATGTATTTCTATTAAGGGGATTAGCAGAATAAAAAGAATCTTCATGCTTATGCAAATGAAAGTATATAAACTAATGGGTTGATTTTTTTTTTTAAGTTGTAAGAGTGGCTGTCTGATGAGGCTTTAGAAATAGCTGAGGAAAGAAGGCAGGCAAAAGGCAGAAGAGAAAGGAAAAGATAC
>JANHZU010005023.1:650061-662231 GCA_032468055.1 Acrochordus granulatus | reverse complement strand
TCATAATGGAAAGTGACCACGTGCCTATGGGAATAACGGAATCACTCCATTAGGTAGCTTTTTGCACAAGTAAGAAGGCTTAATTAATTTAATTACCTTTGGAACTAGCCCATTCATAGTACAAACTCATGCTGTTCCACAGTAGAAATGGACTGTTTATAAGTACAGAAATGCATTACTGTTGGAAGAACATCATAGCAGATTGAATTGATTTTTAAATCATGCCTCTCTAACCTCTTCAGTAGCAGTTCCTAATCTAGGTTTAAGTACCACTAATCATCCATGGTCTCACCATCAGTGTCCAAATAAAAAACAATTAAAAAAACAGGAATCAAACTCTTAGAAAATCATACAAGTTTTTTTTTTTAATTATATAGCTGCCCATCTTATGCAACATAACTCTGGGTAGCTCACAAACAACAATAAAAAACATTTAAAAAACCCAAATACAATAACTTCCAACATCCCCAATCAAAACACATCCCATATATCCAGAAAAAACATTTCTGGGCTCCAGTCTTATATTACCCCAATGCTTGTGGAAAAAGCCAGGTCTTTTTAGAAGGTCAAAAGGGTGTTCCAAAGGGCAGAGAAAGCACTTGCCTACTTATTAGTTCAAAAGCATGCAGAATGCAAGTGGATAAATAGGTACCAGCTAAATTGGTGGAAGATAACAGCATTCCATGTGCCTCAGCATATAATCATGACAGCCATATGACCATGGAATATGACTATGGACAATGCTGGCTCTTTGGCTATAAAACAGAGATGAGTACCACTCCCTAGAGTCAGCTATGACTGGCAGGGGAAGCCTTTCCCTTTTTTTTAAGACTCAGGATAGGAACAACAACATCTCATAAAATTTAGTAATTTTATACAATTTTGGCCTCTCTTTTGTTTGTTTGTTTGTTTGTTTGTTTGTTTGTTTTAAAGTGATTTTCTTTAATATTTGAGTTCTGTAATGATGGCGATGAGGGGCAACAGTCCCATCCATTCGTTCATTAATTCATTCATTTTGGGCTTTCAAGTCAGTCTTAAGGCCTGGTAATTACACTTACAAATTCTTGGCAACATTTGCAGAAGTGTTTGGCCATTGGCTTGTTCTTACAGCTGAAAATGACTAGCCCAAAGATCTCCAGAAAGCTTTCTGCCTAAGGCAGTGCTAGAATAAAGATTCCCCCACTCTAATGCCTTAATCACCAAACCAAATTATATGCTGGTGCTCCCACATTTTTGCAGCATATGCTCAACATGCTGATGATTTTGGAGATTGGAAGCAGGAAAAGCAATAACATTTAGTTATCTTAAATATGATTTAAATATGATAGATTTGTTTCTGTAGTGGAAACTTTAAGTAGAAAGCTTCCTGGAGGCTTCTAAATCATGCCATCTGGACTTAGTTTTTTGAGGTTAATGGGAGCTTTCAGTTTTATCTCAGGACCATCATCAGTCTTAGGGTGTCAGGAGAAGGATAAAAGTGAAAGGTGTAAAATCAACTCACCTCCAAACTCTTCCTTTTGAATCAGCCTTAATCCAAAGGCTTTCATTGTGGAGAGCCAGTGGGGCAAAGGGAAAATGGTTAGAGACAAAAAATCACGACAATTTAAAAAAAAATTAAAATCAATAAAAGTTATTTTCTGGATGAATGAGAAGTACCACAGCGTTTAAGTAGAAAGGAGCTGAATACACCATTTTTTCTCTCTTAACACACCTATATAAGTATATACAAATACATATTTCACTCCGTGTTTCAGCTTTAAATTCAGAACTTTGTGTATGCTTCTAAATTAGATTAGATGATTGAAACAGTCAGTAGTATTCCTGATCCTGAATGGAATGCCCTGTAGGACAATACTGTAGAATATTTGATTTTCCCAATGTTGCTGACCATTGCTTTCATTACTGGTCATAGTGACTGAGGATGTTGGTTAAGAATGCTGCTAGCCACCACAGCTGCAAAGCCTCAAATTCAAGTGGTAGCAGATTACCTTTTTATTTTTATGTAAAAAAGAAAACATTCAGCCACTTCATATTGACCACATCAGTATTTCTTACAATTCTTTCCTCGGTATAGTACTGGGTAGATGGTTGGTTGATTTCTCGTCTGCTGGAAAGAAAGGGGCTCCATACATCATCTGAGAACTAATCTAATTTAAGGACATTTGATAGTGTCACTGATGTTAAGTATGTCTGGAATGAGAAAATAAAAAATTACCTAAGTTCCTGTAAGGACCATTGGGGAGCTAGAACAAGAATGTTATGCAAACTGAGTTTTTAATCTGTGGGAGGTGTGTGCATGCATGCCTGTATGTGTGGATGATAGATGGGCAGATAAATAGATAAAATGCCAGGTTTTTAAAATGCGCAATAAGCATTGCACATAGCAATGAAACTCAGCCAAATTCCTAGCATAAGTGCAATCAGAGGTTTGACATGGTTAAGTGAATTCCTCCTGATGCAAATCATATACAGACTGTCCTTCTTGTGCAATCAGCTTTTGGAAAAGTGCATTCTTCAACTGCAACAATGATTTCCAGTTCCTATTTGCTTTTCTTAATATCATCCAAACATTCTACCTTATTCCTTAAAGCAACTGAATAAATCTCAGAAGTGCACCTAGGCTTTGTTTTATTAAATCAAATGTTTGTGTTGCTGATTTATTTTTCAGGAAGCTGCTACTCTTCTTTTGCATTTTGAAAACTGGTTCCAAGGAACAGATAACTTTGTGAACCATTCTAGGTCCAACTAGACAGTGCTGGTTCTCTTGGGTTAGTTCTAGAATTTTCACAAATTTGGGGCAACCAAACAGTTCCTGGAGAAATCTCTTTTCCAGAATACAAAAATTATCCTGAGTTAAAGTTTAATACATATATAACACAACTCCGGTGAATGTACCTCTTTAATAGACTTGCTCTGCATCATGGACTAGGAGGGGAGAAGACTATTTCAGGTGGGAACTTCACACAGTCCCAAACTGAACTACACTTATTCATAAAGGGACACTCATATGACCCCAGAGAGATATATATTATATGTTCAGAGTAAGGTTTTGGTGTTATCTCTGGCATCAACTGAAGTGTTCAAAGCTATGTAATTGAAGCAAGAAGAGGACAGTTGAAAAAGCCTGTCTTGAGATTCAAGCAGACATAGTCCTGAAAAATTAGTTTTGAGTTCTTCTTGTAACCAGTGTGTGTGTGTGTATAATATGTATGTGTGTTGACATCTAATATTAACCATGGGTGTATTTGCAAATACACCCTTTGTTATCTTAGGCAGAATAATATCCCTGGGAAAAATAAGGCACCAACATCATTCAGAGCAAAGATGGCGGGTTTACACTACAACAGCACAGTAAAAACAGACATTCCCAGTGTAGACTGCAAAACTCGAAGAAATGTGCCCACTTTTCTCAGGAAAGTATTCATCAACTAGATCTGAAAGATCGAGGAAAACAATGTGATCTCAAGGTTAAGCTGTTGGACTGCAACTGAGGAAACCCATCGTCAAATCCTTTCTTAGCCATAGAAGCTCACTGGGTGACTCTGGCAAGTCACTCTTTCAGCCCAATTTATTTCATAGGATTGCGATTTATGGGGTTGTGAGAGGGGGATAGGAACATCTGGTATGTGCCTGAAAAAAAGTTGCAACATCAGTTTCATAAATACTTAAAATATTTGTCCTCTCATTCACAGCATAACAGTGAATTAATTGCTGAATGTGGAACTATTGCTTCTTACCTGCCCCTGAAATCTTGCATCAGTAATGTAATTCTGTGCTGTTAACCCTGAGAAGGATCACCTAACCGATATGCAAGCCTCATCACTAATTCTGCTAATTCCACAGGAAAACATCGATCTTGATCAGAAATTATAACATAAGGTCAGAGACCAGGCAGGGATGATAATACAGGAGGTTCAGATTGCCTCTTATTATGTTGTGACTTAATTCATTTCTCACTAGTATTTAATATGGTGTTTTCCATACTTTCTGAACTCAAAAAGTAGATTTATCTTTTTAACCCATATAGCCTCTAGAATAGGCAATAGCTGTGGCAAGAGATCAGGCTATTTATCAGTGGTAATCAGTGTTCACCATATTTGTGACAACTACTATTATTTTGGAACATAGCGGTATCCAGAATTTTATAGGGAAAGGAAATAAGAACCCAATTGGAAGGAAAAAAGATCTGATGAGTCCAAGGACAGCACCAAAATGGAAGCATGCTGGCTAGGAAATTATGAGAGTTGCAAGCCATGCATCTTGGGGTTGCTGAAGCTGAGAAAGATTGGGTTAAACTAAGTGATAATCCTCTACCTACAGTCTTATGGCAAGTTTAACCTCCCTTTAAAAAATGATGAAATATGTCCTTATTGAAGGAATGTACAGTAGTTCATTCATATCTCTACGTTTGCCTGTCCACAACTGGGAAGTCTCTTGGTTTCTACTGTTTTCCTATAAGCTCAGGTCAGTGATTAGTATGATCCAGATTTGAAGTGGAAATCTGAGTGATTTGGAGTTGATTGGACTTGTCAACATCACTTTAAAGAACCTGCATCTTTTCCAAGGCATGTATGGCTGCTACTAGCAATCCCAGGATTTAAGAAAGTATCTTAAATCTTAAAGATGCAATGGGCCTCCTCCTATTCCTCCTCCTCCTTTGCTTTTGTGTTTTATTTTACTTTTTCGCTTTTGAATTCAGATTGTTGCACAGTCTTGATTAATGCTATCAGGAAAATATCAATGGATAGTTTTCAATATAATTTCTGTGAACAATGGGCTAAGTTCTTTAAATCCCTTGTATTATTTTCTTATTGCTTAATCACAAGTGGTGGAATGCAAAGAAATTGTATCCTGATCATTCCTTACTTATTTCAACAAATTCATTCAGAGATAAGGACAAATTAATATAGGGAAATCAGACAAGTTTTAACCGGTTTCCCAAAAAGGCATTTTCCTTGACAATTATGTTTTATTTTTTCCCCATTTGGTAGCCAGAAGTTTTAGCATATTTATGCTCACATCCAAACAGTGCCAGCTGAGTGAACAAAGCTGCACCCAGAATGAGACGAAGTGATTGGAGGCAGCCTGATCAAGTAGCTCTCCAACTGCCACCATCTGTTTACTAAAGCACCAGAGTGCATCTGAGTTTACAGAAGAGGGGAAACAAATGGAATGGGTTACTTATAAACCATGGAGAGAGTGAGGGGGGAGATTCCAACTTTGCTAAGCAGCAGCAGATTGACACAGAGTTGCTCAGTTCTACTCTTTTTTATTTATTATTTTATTTTTGCTGTAAGCTGTCTGAATGAAGAAAATCTTCCTTGTATCTTCATCAGTTCTCTTTTGTAGGATGAAGGATTGTGTTTACAATTTCTCTGGAATTTCTGATTATGAGCGTATTTTATAAACACCTTGCCATCACTCATGTTCTAAGTAGTTCTGCATTAGGGGATTGGTTCCTTCCAGTTCTAGGATTCTAGGAATGTCGCTAGTTTCCCACATTTCCTGTAGGGAAAAAAAAAAACAGGAAGAGTTTTCTCCTGACATTTTCTTTGGGATTTAACTGAAGACAAAGAGATGTGACATTTGGAGAGTTTCTTACAAATAAGAGAGAAGACCTTCCAGTGAGGCACTATCGTAGCACACCTGTGGGGCTTTGTGCTCTGAGGAAGATGAGAACTATTCCAGTGGTTCAACCATACTGGACAGATCTCATTAGAGAGCCAGACAAAGAGTGTCTTCCTTCCATAAAAAATAGGATGACATATAATTTACAAAAAAACATACTGGCTCAGTCATCAACCAGGTCAACAAGGAGCATGTTAGATGTTGGAGTCCCTCTGGTGAAAAATGGGCTACAGGATTGCACTGAAGAACATCTGATGAAAAATGGGCTACAGGACTGCACTGAAGAAGGAAATAGCAACTCACTGTAGTAACCTTGCTAAGAAAACCCTATGGACAGTAACAAAAGGCTAAAAAATATGACACCAGAAGATGAGCCCCTCAGCTTGGAAGAAGTCCAATAAGCTAGTGAAGAAGACCAGAGGGCAGTTACAAGTAGCTCCAGAAACAGTTAAGTGGCTGGGCCAAAGCCAAAAGGATGTTCAACTGTGGATGTGTCTGAAGGTGTAAGGAAAGTTCAATACTATAAAGAACAATATTGCATAGAAACCTGGAATAGAAGTAGAAGAGGTGGCAGGAATACACAGAATACCTAAACAAGAAATATCTAAATGTCCTTGATAACCACAATGATATGGCCAGACATCCTGGAGTGTGAAGTCAAGTGGGCCTTAGGAAACATTACTAACAACAAAGCTAGTGGAGGTGACAGTATTCCAGATGAACTATTTAAAATCCTAAAAGATTGTGCTGTTAAAATGCTGCACTCAGTATATCAGCAAAGTTAGAAAACTCAGCAATGGCCACAGGATTGGAAAAATTCAGTTTACATTCCAATCCAAAGAAGGGCAGTGCAAAAGAATGTTCAAATTACAGTACAATTGTGCTTATTTCACACACTAGCAAAGTTATGCTCAAAATACTACAAGCTAGGCTTCAGCAGTATGTGAACTGAGAACTACTAGAAGTACAATCTGGGTTTTGAAGAGGCAGAGGAATTAGAGATCAAATTACTAACATTCACTGGATCATGGAGAAAGCGAGGGAGTTATAGAAAAAATCTAATTGTTCTTCATTAACTACACTAAAGACATTGATTGTGTATCTGCGGCAAATTTTTAAAGACATCTTACCTGTCTCCTGCGAAACCTGTATGCTGGTCAAGGAGCAACAGTTAGAACTGGGCACAGAACAACTGATTGGTTCAAAATTGGAAAAGGAGTATGAAAAGGGTGTATATTGTACACCCTGCTTATTTAACTAAAATCAGAGTATATCATGTGAAATATTGGGCTGGATGAATCCCAAACCAGAATTAAGAAAGATATGCAGATATGCAGATGATACCACTTAGATATGCAGATATCTTAGATATGCAGATGATACCACTCTAATGGCAGGAAGTGAAGAGGAACTAAAGAACTTCTTAATGAGGGTGAAAGAAGAGTGCAACAGCTGGCTTGAAACTCAACATTAAAAAACTAAGATCATGGCAACCGGTCCCATCACTTCCTGGCAAACAGAAGGAGAAGAAATGGAAGCAATGACAGATTTCACCTTCTTGGGCTCCAACATCACTGCATATGGTGACTGCAGCCATGAAATCAAAAGACACTTGCTCTTTGGGAGGAAAGCTGTGGCAAACCTATTAAAAAGCAGAGACAACGTGTTGACACTTTGCCAACAAAGCTCCGTATAGTCAAAGCTATGTTTTTTTCCAGTAGTAATGTATGGCTGTGAGAGATGGACCATTCGGAAGGCTGGACACTAAAGAATTGTGGTGCTGGAGAAGACTCTTGAACGTCCATTGGACTGCAAGGAGATTAAACAAGTCTATCCTAAAGGAAATTAACTCTGACTGGAAGGACATATAATGAAGGTGAAGCTCAGATACTTTGGCTACATAATGCAAGGAGAGCACTCTTTAGAAAAGACCGTGATGCTGGGAAAGATTGAAGACAAAAGAAAAAGGGGATGGCAGAAAATGAGATGTTTAGATAGCATCATAGACCCGATGGGCATGGATTTGGACAGACTCCAGGAGACAGTGCAGGACAGGGAGGCTTGGCATGCTGCGATCCATAGGATTACAGAGTCAGACACGACTAACAATTGAACAACAACAAAGACAACCTTAATTGGACTATAATTGTAAAATGTTTAATATTTAGATTCAGGTAATTTATTGGCCAAGCATGGTTAGACATGCAAGGAATTTGGCTCCAGTACAGCATCTTGCAACATACTTGTGAGACCACAGTAAATGAGATGGATCTGCAGATATCTTCTCTGTCCTTTTTTCAATCCTTTTGTTATACAGGTCTTCTATGGAGGGCAAGGTAGTCACAATTATTTTTTCTTCATTCTTGACTGTTGTTTGGAGTCTAAATGTCCTGCATGGTTCCTGCACCAAATCACACAGTTACAGATGTACAAAGAACAGACTCTATGATTCCTTTGTAAATCTGTATCAGCAACTCTTATGGCAGGCTGAACATTATTGCTGTTTGGCCATAAATTTAATAATTTTTCTCTTCACATCAAAAATTATTTTTTCTTTTGAAAATTGGACGAAGCCTTTCAGGGAGTACATGCAGCCTTTGGGCCTCACCTATATACCTCTGACTCAGAGATAAACACAGATGCATATTTCTGCTATTGTTATAGCATATAGGACTCTATTTAATAAATTCAGTAGTGTAGCTTTATTTTACATGAAGTTAAGATTTATTTGAAAATAGATTTATCATAGAAAAATAATTGATAATCTCAAGCTATTTATGGTTATAGAATAAAAATGTAAAAGGTAAATAGAATTGGGTAATGTGTTAAAGGGAAACTGAAAAAAAACGTTGAGGAAAAAATGTGGTTAATTTTATTCTTGGTGTATTTTTGATAGATTTAACATTTTGTTATTAATACTAAACACAGTTCAGATTCAACCTTATAGACTGCATATGAATGAATACATTACATTTTACTAATTTCTAGTAATTCAGATGTTCAAATTATGACATAAATTCATAAATGACTTAACAATTCTATATTTTCAGAATTTGAGATTCTGTAGATTAATATTTGTAGTGAAAGATACAAATGTACCCTTTAAAATTTGTTGCATTTCTTCAAAAGATGTAGAGATGATGGTAAAGGAACTCTTTTCTTCACATTCATTGATTACAAAAAATGCTTATGACATAGTAAATAGAGTAAAGCACCTATTAATAAGAATGCTGTTATATTAGAACAAAGCTATATGTAGTCTAGTGTCCTGGTTCCAGTAAAAACACTGGGCAACAATGTTTTTCAAATCTTCCTGAAAAATGTTTGGTGATTATAATAGACCCCTTCAAACTGAACACAAATATATTTTCAGAATCACTGTATCTCATAGAAATCATGAGAAATATGAAATTAATTTTAATGACAATAATGTATTTAATTACATTTCTAACAATGCTGCATGAATCCAACAAGGCTACAAGTGTTTTGCTGCTGATTTTCATTCATACTCGGTATCCAATGCATCTCGCTTCAGTGTCCAAGAATAGTCAGCCACTATTGATGGATTCCAGTTCCTTGATACTGTTTTTCCATTGTGACAATGTCTTGTTTAGACGTTTCACCAAGCTTGTCACTGACTGCATCAAGATTTTTGGAAAAGAAGATAAATGTAAATGCAGATTTTTGGGAAAGAAGTGTAAATGCAGAAAATAAATCTTCAGTGACATGTTGCATTTCATGGTCTTATATGCTGTAAGAAGTTTGTCAACCAACTGAATGTAGTTTGGAGCTCTGTAGTTGCCAAGAAAATTCTAAATGACATTCTTGAATGCTTTCATAAAATTTTCTCTGGCCCACTAACAGATTTTCGAATTGCTTGTCATTGATGATGTATCTGATCTGTGGACGAACGAAAATGCTTCCTTAATCTTGGCATCAGCTATTCTTGTCAACATCTCTCTCAAATCATAAAAACCTTCACCTTCTTTGTTCATTGCTTTCCCAAAATTTTTCACTGTCAGAGTTTTATGTGAAGCGGAGGCAAAAATATCTTTGTTGGGTCAACAAGTGGTTCGTGTGCCATGTTCCTGTCCTGAAATCAAATTCTTTCAGAGTGGCCTGAAATCAAATTATTTCAGAGGACCATGGCTATCCCATTTTCATACATAAAAACAGTACAGTATATCTGAGCTGCATTCCAAGCAGCAAATCTTCACAGACATTCCAGCTGTACTTGGTATATTTGATGTGCTTCAACAACAGTTCCATGTTTTCGGATATTTCTTTCATGTGTGCAGCATAGCCAACAGGTACTGAAGGGTGTTCACAAAACAGAAGATTTCTATAAAATGGTACTTGATGTGTTAGGCTATTGGTTATTTTTGTGTTTGGTAGCCAAAAGTCTATAAGATACACCCAAAAATGTTCAGGAAGCAAAATTTCTGTTGTCCAGTGAAATCTGTCTTCTGCATTTGGAAAGTCTCCAACAGTACCAGTTCTCTCCATTTCTTTATCTTTCTAAAGCAAATTATATTTTGTATTCAGTGTATAGAATATTAATAATATTCTCCATTGTTCATGAAATAATTTAATTGTTGTGTAATACAATTCAAGTAATACAACTCATATGATTTTTATTTATTAAATTTATATGCTTCCCATCTTGCCTAAAGGCAACTCTATTAGAATAATTATATATATATATTCCATAGTTCAGTTCATAATTTGGGTTTCCTAATGTGTGGATGTATGTGAGTGTGTGTTTGTATAAGTACAGTACTGTGCAAAAGTCTTAGGCCGCCATTAGATTTGTTGTTTTAGCAATGGTACAATGACCATATATAATTATGTCTCAGTCTCTTTATTAGAATACAGCAGAAAATACAGGAAATGTGTATACAGTATTCAAAAACAGGAAAAAGCAGAAAAAAACAGCTTCCATAGGATGAAGTGGCAATTATTTAGTACTGACTATTTAATACTACTTTCGCCTGAAAGTAGAAAAGAAACAAAAAGCCATTTTGTTCTGAAAATTGTGTTTGTTTAAATTTTGTGCACATATTTCCTGCATTTTCTGTTTCATTCTTAATATTGTCAAAGTAATTATGGATGTTCATTAAAACTTTGCTAAAACAAAGCGTGAGTCTCCTCAGACTTTTGCACAGTACTCTGTGTGTATGTGTTTACTGCACATTCTCAGATAAGATGTTCATAGTATGTATCAGCTAGAGACCTGTTCAAACATGAATTGAGTGATTTGTTTCCTATGATTTTATTATTATCCTCTACATTAAGGTCCCCCATCCAGTAATCTTTACCTTGGGGTAGGTGGCACAAGGCTCTTGTGAAGAGACTCCTAGGAAACTTCTACTCAGTTCATACTCTGATACCATATCTTAAGCGTATCCTAGGCATATTTTATTTCATGGAGTTTAAAGGTACATTATAATTTGACTTTTACCAATCTCACTCTTCTTTCTAGTTTTAAAAACAGTGCTATAAATATTTTAAGCACTTTATATATGTGTTTCAGTTATGCTTCCATGTCTAGATTTAGAAGCATCCTAAATTGATGAAAAATTGATTTGAGTATATTCCAATAAATTAAAATTAGGTAGTTTTTAAATTCAGCAACTTTTGAGTTTCTTGATTTTCAATCATCTAGCAATATTTAAAAAAATAAAAATCTGTAATGTGTAGTTTTTAAATTGCTGGGAAAAGAAATCACAGAAAGTAAGAAATAAATTTTGCGCTACAGAATATGTACAAGCATATGTCTTTATTTTTACCATATGGAAATAGGAAAAATCCTATCATGCAAAAAAATCAATCAAATAAATAGTTGATATTTAGAACACCAAATAGAAAAATATGCCATTAGAGGATTTAAATTTTCTATATGATAAAGGTAAAAAAATATAATAAGGATTTAAGGAAACTTTGAATGAAAAATACCCTTCAGTGTGAGTATATATCATTCTTCAATCTGTTTCCATTGCCACAGTAAATGGAAGAAACACTGGAATTTTAATAAGTGCCAGATCAATCTCTGCTCAAAGTAAATTTTTCAGGTGTTCTTCTGCTGATTAATACTAATCCTAACAAACTCCATTAATTTATGGAGTTATGCCCTGTGCTTCATAACTTTGTAGAAAATATTTGTTTCCTGGAAATAAAAAGAATGCAACCTTTACTGTACTGTTTGTACACATTTAGGTAATACTAGGTAAGCAAGTTCCAAAGTAGATAAGGGATGTAGAAGTAAAAAAAATAGTCATATAAATAAGCAATTGTATAACTAAACACTATAATAGAAGTAAATATTTGTAGGTGAGTTGAACTGTGGTGTCCATGGTACTCTCTGAGCTTGGTTGTTTTTGTGCAGAGGTTTCATTACCCAACAACTTCAGTGTTTGAAGACGTTGCCTAATTGTGGAAATGAAATGTCTGCAAGAAAACAACCAAGCTGAGAGAGCACCAAGGACTCAACATAACTAAACAATGTCAGTTACATGACAGCATAAAGTTATGTGCTTTTCATC
>JANHZU010005023.1:579057-589288 GCA_032468055.1 Acrochordus granulatus | reverse complement strand
TGCAGTCACCATCTGCAGCGATCTTGGAGTCCAAGAAGGTAAAATCTGTCACTGCTTCCATTTCTTCCCCTTCTGTTTGTCAGGAAGTGATGGGACCAGTTGCCATGAACTTAGTTTTTGTTAATGTTGAGTTAAAAGAGGGCAGTGACTGCTACAGAAAAGGGCACTCCTGAGCTCCTGATAAATGACATCATTTAATTGAAGGAACATGGAGTGTACCAACCCTAGAAGGCAGCCTGTGAGACAGGCTCTATGCCGTGGGGTAAAAAAAGAGAAAACCTCCTGTTACAAAGAACTTTATATTTAATGGGTTGAAAAGCTTCAAGGAGGAGAATGCATTCTTGATTTCATGGAATACCTGCATAAATGTATAGGAGTGTCTACTGATGGCTTGCTAAAAAACTCAACATCATTTGGAAAAGAACAACCATTCTATGTTTGTTGTGGTGATAATGATGATTATGATGATTATGAGTAAGAACTGGGGATCAGATATTAAGGGTTCTTGAATGTTACTTATTTAATAAAATAAAATGGTTCTTTCTGAGCAGCATGCAATTAGCAACTACACATTAAACATCTAGCAAATATATTTGGCAAACAAGCAGTTTGGTTAGTTTTAACCATTGTTTGCTTTTTTCTATCCTAATTTATATGATTGTATAAACCCAAAATGTGGGTTGATTCAGTAAGAAGATGAAGCAGGTGCAAAATGTACCATGGTTTCTAATGATACTTCCCTTCTGTCTTTTTTTGGCTATAAATTTATAGACTGGTTCATTTTACCCATACAGATACCTCACTCGGTTATTCAACAATGCATACTTTGGGATAGGATTCATTTTTTACTGATTAAAACAAAGACATCATATGTAATTTGCTTTCTTACTTAATCACAATTGAGCCCAGAATTTTGGTCATAAGTCATTGCAGTAATTAAGTGGCTTACTATGTAACCTGACTCAATTTTTACAATCTTTTTACAACAGTCATAGCAAGTCACCACTGTCATTAAGCATATAATGTAATCAAGTAAACCACACAGTTGTTAAATGAATCCATTATCCCAAACAGGTGTTCTTTGCCATAAATGTTTTGTTTTAATGTTTTATGTTTTAACTGGTTGTGTTTTATAGTTTTTAAAATGATTTGTATGTCTTTAAATTCTGAGTGGGAGCTGCCCAGAGTTGGCTGAAAGATGGGCAACTATTATAAATGTTTTAAATAAAAATAAAAATACCAGAAACTGAAAAAAAGTCACAAATCACAGTCCTGCGGATTGCTGCAACTGGTTGTAAATGCAAGCAAGTTGCCAAGCACCCAATATGGGATACATGCCCTTGAGTGTACGTGTGTGAAGCAATCATGACTTCGAGGACAGATTTTTGGGGCCATAACTTTGAACGAATGTTAAGCAATCAGTCATTAAGTGAAGATTACTGTATTCCAAGACCCCACCAAGGGGGAATTTTATGGTGATGCTTCTGATAGACCAGGCACTCACAACTTAATGTGCTTGATAAGTGATCAAGATAAGACTTGACAAGTCCAAAAATATATATGATGTGCTATATAACAAGTTTGAAGTACAGCAATACTCGTGTCTACAATTATGCAGTGCCAAGGGCTGAGAAGATGCTACAGGATACCCACCTTGGAGCTAAATTGCCCATTTTTTGCTTTTCCCATAGCCTTCACTCCAAACAGCTGTGATGTTGTAACATTAATGACTTAGCATACTCCACCCTTGATTACTCTGCACGCTAACCCTGATCATTGCCAGGTGGGACATCAGCATTTTGTGCTGATACTATTTAAAACACAGTTCTGAACCTCCATATCAAGCAAAGTTTGACCATTATTCTACTTCCCTTATCTGCAATGGACATTTCTAAGTTGTCATTTGAAAAAAATGTCTAAAGCCTTCTTTTCAAAAGAAGTTTTGAAAAGTAGATTGCATTTGAAGATTAACAAAAAACAGGAGAACACTTGGACGTTGGACTCATTACTGTATTTGCAGATGTTCTGGCTGTCAGTCTTTAAACAGAGCACTGGTCAGATATCCAGTGGATATTCTTTAATTTCCCACACCAGAAATAGTTCTGATCACTGCCATGGTACGTGCCAAATATATGATTTTACTATTCTCCTTGCTACATAAATCATAATCATTGATAATGATTGTTTTGAGGAAGATAAGGACACCGAGGAAATTTAGTTTCCCAACTTAATGGGTCTTGCACTCAAAAGGCTTCAAGCTATTATTTTGATAAATTATGTTGCTGAGAAAACTTACCCACACATCCTTATAGATTTTATTAGATTTTTCCATCTCACCAGGGAACAGCGGGGTTTTATATTGAGCACCAGGCACTTAAATTTCTCAAAATTCCCCAACATGTCCCCATAAGAAGACAAGTTTGGTCCTTACATGTCCTCATAAGAGGATATTTCAGTGCACTGAACACCTCCACAATACCACAATTGCTTAACTAGCACACTAAATTTTGCTAGTGAACACTAAAGGGAAAATGCTACCCAAACTTTAGAAAAAAATGTTCCAAAAGGATTTGATGGACCAGATGAATGCTTCTGATTCTGTCAAAAACATTTCTTCAATCTTATATTTTAAGAAGTGCTTAATACCTGTCACTATGACATGTGCCAGACAATCTTCTTGGTTGCAGGCCACCTGTAAACAATGGCTTTTCTTCTCCCCACAAATGATGGAGAAATTCTCACCAACAGCATTTTGGAGATAATCAAGTGTCATTTTTTTGTCACGACAGCTTTTATAAATTGGGCTACAAAAAAGTTTAGTATCTTTAGTGCGATAGGGTATAAAATTAGTGTTCTGAAATGCACTTATGCCATTCAAAATCTATGAGCCTTGATCATATGAAATAAACTGGTCTTGCAGAAAGTTAACATCTAAAAATTCAAATCACAATACCTGCATTTTTCCATCAATGCAGAGAATGTAGCACTTTCTATAGAACATATTTCCCACTGTGTGAAATGCCTTTTTCTTACAAAGTAATCACCAGTACTGCATACTGTTAATATATCATCTAACAGCAATCAGCTCTCTTTCACTCCAGTTGCTGCTGTCTTGTTCCATCGGAAGTGAACCAGGTTGCTCTGGTGTGCGTCTGCCCACCAAAATCGGTTCTTCTTGCTTAAGTTTCAAAACTGATCCTACAATCGAGGGTGATTTTCAAGCTGGGTCAGCATAGCTGTAGAGATGGTACAGATCAAAGCTGCTGTCTAACGTTTATACTTTATTTTTGGAGGGAGAGAAATGGGTTGTTTTTGATGCTACCATTTCAAAAGCAGAAGGGGAAATGAACGAGCAATTTACTTTGAGAAGCTGTACCTGTATCACTCAGCTCTGGAATCTACTCAGGGTTTAAACATTCAGTGCTTCTATCTGCTTGGATACTTTGATGCTCCTCTTTCTGATTCAGATCTAAAAACAAGATGCTGAAATCCAAGATTCCCAACAGACTCTGGCGAAGAAAGGCATGATTTGAATCAGTGTGTGGAATTCAACAGATGCTGGCTAATCCTTTTAAGCATAGTTTAGCAGATCCTTGTGGTCACTAGCCAAAATAGTTAGTTACACTGTACAGTGTAATGTCAGCACAGATCGGAAGCTCAGGTCCACATCTTGGAACTGTTTCTGGATCTAGTTTTCATCTTGGCAGCTGAGATAAAGAGCACTGGTGAATAGTTTTAGTAGTCAGGACATTTAAACTTTCACAAGTCACTATCTTTTCAGTAACTTTATCTAGGACTAATACTGCTCCCAAATTAAATCCCCAAATAATTCATATTTGGGTTGTGGATTCCAAAAACACTTCAAAAACTGTATAGAGCTGTGTTTATTTCTCACACCCCTGTATGCTGCTGCTTCTACTCTAAGTCTGTTGCCGCAAATCTGGATTGCGTTGCTTTGCTTTATCTGCATTATTTCAATTTTGATTTTGATTTATTTTTTAAAAAATACCACAAGCCTGTTTAAAGGCCTTTTCATGGAGAAATAATTTAAAACTTATATTAAACAATAAAATGAACGCCCTCAGTATACATGAACCGTATGTGTATCCCTTGGCTCCACAGGTTTGTAGGAAAAGTCTGTCTTCTCAGGCAACGTTTTGGTGATAGGCTAGCTTGATTTTTCTCGTGGAAATTTATTTATTTATTTATCACATTTCTAAACCGCTTATTTCCCTCAGATATATATATTGGATTTAGATATAAAATCTCACACAGAACACAGGAAAAATGAATCAAGACAACAATGCAAAAATATTTAGACAAGAACTCCAAAAGGATTTTTTCCCTTTTTTTGGCACAAAGGGGAAAATAGGCTCCCTTCTGCTTTTAATAACTCAAAACAAATAGAAGTTAGAATGCATTGATTCAACATTGATCCACAAAAGGTTGATGAACAAAGCCAAGATCCCTCCATTACCCCTCTTACCACCCACAGGAAACAATGAAAGGTAGAAAGTAACATGGCTGAAGAAGTAAACAAAATGTAATGAAGTTCATTTCCTTTTCAAGCATCACATTTGTCAGTTCATCTGTATCACTTATTGTGACTTATCACGTTCAAAACTAAGATCTTGAAATTAAGTTGGACACTTCTTCCTCTTCTAATCTTGATGCTGAACAGTGGCTTTGGATTTTTGTATGTTGTTTTTTCTTCCATACAATATATATATGGAGAGAGAGAAACAGTGTTTTAATAAATTATTTTTTTTCTCAACACTAAAAGTCATGCTCTTGGTTGCTATAAATTATATGTGAAACTCCAATTGTGCAGAAATATAGGCAAATTCAATTTAGATCTTATCAGATGGACATGGCAAGGTGAACAGTTCAGTTTTGCTGACTGGATTTGGAAATCCTGATATTCTTGTTTCAAAACATATTACTGGCCATAAGTCCCACTTACTCAATTTGCTAAATATACATAATTGTCTCTATATACAGTTGAAACCTCTAAGCCTTTTTCTTGCTGGAGAATACCAGCAGAAGAAAAGGCCAGTGATAGCACGTGGAGGCATATAGTGGCCTTTGAAATATACAGAAAGAACAATAGTTTGTGATAGGAAAGTTACAAAAACAAAGGGAGAGAATCAGTACAGATATTTACATACAATATGTTTCTTGCTAAATAGAATTACATAGCCCTGTTCAACAGAAAAGAAGCAAATTGAATTTAATTAGCTTTATTATTATTATCTTAGAATCAAAATAGTTATGCCCTTCAGGGTAGACTTATTTCAGTGAATGAGTGAATGACCCATTAGGTTGCTGGCTTAAACAAGTCAGAACCTACCTGCCTAGTTCTAAGACATGTTAAAATTAGCAACTTGGGCTAAGTAAATTTGATTATTGAAACAAGCACAATAATCTCCCCCCATGCCTAAGCCAGCAAGAGAGATTCATGCACACAGTGGAGGTAGGTGCAGATGGATTTATCTGATCAACATACATCCATATCTTCACTTACACCACTATTCACACACCCTTATAGCTAAATATGAATCCCTGTTTCTTTCTTATAGTCACAATAGCACCTGGCAATCCGCTGGTAAAGAAACAGAATATTTAGGGAGGGCGGGAGAAACATACATATTGCTCCTATGATAAACAAAAAGTCTTGTCACAAACAAAACCCTAAAACTCTCCACTCTATGTGACTGAAATAAAAATGAAAACTTGCACTGACTAGAATGGATGCTTGATTTGTAACTGTCCCATTTTCTTGAGAGTGCAAGGGAATTCTTTGAATCAGATTAATGCATTGCTCTTAATGTTTGACATTTCTGGACTACTTTTATTCTGGGATAAACACATGTGTTTAGTCTTAGCTGAGCAGAAAATTATATCTGACCAATGTCGTCCCATTTTTGGATCCATAGTCCACAATGAAGTCCAATCTGAAATTGTTTTCTATGAACACAATTGCCTTTTTCAGAGGCCTTAATTGATCACATCTCAAAAAGATTTTCATGGGGATAAGATGCAAGGCTGCTGTTTCTCCCTATTTCTCCCTTTCTTTTCAAACCAAAATTGTTTCCTGGAAACAAAGCTATGTAATCATTATTCCCAAAACAATAATTGGAGGGAGAGCCTAATCTAAGAAAAAATTTCTGCCAGAAAATTCTTAACTGCAAGTGCCAGGTCCCTGCTGTCCCCTCCCTTTGCCATTGCCATTTTAAAAAATGAAACACGTTGAAGTTAGATTTGAGTAATAATAATCCCACCTAAGCAAATAGGTAGGAAAGCTATTCTGGCTCTTTGCTGTAGAATGATAAAAATTGATCCAAAAAAATCATGCTAATCTTAAATTAATTTTAAAGAGCCTTATGCACATAGACAGCTGCTTGATACCATCAGTCATTGTAGATTTATATAATTAAATCAATTTTTTTCAGTTAAAATTGAAAAAATTCTAGAAAAAAATTCTAGAAATTCTTTCTAGAAGTTAAGCTTCGATCTTAAATCTCCCCACAGCTCTTCACTTTAGAGTAATGTTCCAAGTTACGTGGGCAATTCATTGGGGATTCCATTTTCCACTGGCACTAAACAGAAATGAAATTTAATTAAAATACAGCTCATAAGCCAGGCAAACATTTTGCAACAAAACCAAATCTATTAAATCTTTTGAACAAGGCTATTTTGTTCACTGATCACTAAAAGAATTAACAAGTCCTTTCCTCCCCGCCACACACACAGGCACAGAGACACTGAAATCCATACAGCACAACCTTATATTTAGGTAGAACAATTCAAATTCCCCACTTTATTATTGGAAACACAAGCCGATTCCGTATCACAACAAATTGTTTCCATTTAAAAAAGATAAATTCAGATTAAATTTAACCAACTACCAACGCAGCAAACATCTGCAAGATCGACCAGAAACTGGCTTTGAGAACAACACAGGTAAACCAGGAAGTCCAAAAATTGCCTGTTTTCTCCAGTTTTCCACACAAAAACCGATTCTAAGAGATCGTCTTGGCTTACATCTTGACTATATGATACCAGTATAACCACCTAAGGCAGATTTGATAGACAACAGGATTTTGCTATTACTTTGTTGAAGTAAAGAGGAAGACTACACCTTGACAAATGCAAGTATTCGCATTGTTTTGGAAAAAGTGGGGAAAGGTTGAACTGCCACATCTACACAATTCTGACCAGATAGTAGGTGGGAAGTCCTTTAAGTTGTTGTCGTGGACTCAGACTCAGATTAAAACATATTTAGAGTGCACTCCTTTATATGATGGGATTAGCATCAAGCTGTCTTGTTACCCCACTGATTTCAAGAGTCTTTCTTAAGTACCCCAAATGAGCGACCTTGGGCCATTTTCTCTCAGACCTAGGGAGGAGGCAAGGGCAACCCACTTCCAAAGAAACCTTGCCAAGAAAACTATAGAGACTCATCCAGGCAGTTACCAGGGGTCATAAACTAACTGAAAAGCACCAACAAAACAAAATTCTAAGCATAATTAAAGTGGAAGCTGACAAACTACAGAGTTAACAATTTATAAAATTCCATATTAAAGAAAAATTAAAGTTCAGGGAAAATTTTACATGGCTCATTATACTTGTATCTCACCTTTGTTCTGAGGCTTAATTCTGTGAGGTAGATTAATAAAAAAAAAGCCAAGATAATGATTGACTAATTTTCTGAGTGATCTTGTGGCTGTAGGGAAACTTAGGATTCTCAAATCCTTGCAGAACTACAGTA
This sequence comes from Acrochordus granulatus, assembly GCA_032468055.1. Taxonomy (NCBI): domain Eukaryota; kingdom Metazoa; phylum Chordata; class Lepidosauria; order Squamata; family Acrochordidae; genus Acrochordus; species Acrochordus granulatus. The sequence continues at coordinate 581,517 of JANHZU010005023.1, read as the reverse complement.
TATTACATTGTTTTCTCTATATGGGGATTTTTAAAATATATGTTTATAATGGAGAAGTTATATCAGCCCTACTGTAATCTGAAGTGAAATTCAAACAGATATTAACCTATCTGCACTGTGAACAGAAATATCCCTTTGAACAAGTATTTAAAGAATAAAATAAGTGTGTTTTCAAAATGCTCAGAAGATCCTAGAAAAATTCTTATCTTTACAGATTTCCCAAGAACTGGAGATTACATTTCTTCACTTGCATCTTCTGGAGGGGTTTTTGCATCTTTTACAGCTGCATATCAGACTGAAAGTGAAATGGGGTGGCTCTCAGCAATGAAAGGACTTTTCAACAAAATTTCCTTTAATGTACATTTGGGCAAATCACTGATTGTCTAGCCATGTTGTCCCATGATATAAGGGGTATATAAAAATCCAACCTCTGGTTGATGTGTACTTTTATGACTTGCTTCATAAACACACTGCAGAACCTCTAGTAGGGTGGAAGGGTACTATCCATTTGACTGGCCTTTATAAAATAAAAAAGCAACTGGGCTTTGTTCTGCTTGTCAGTTTTTGAAGGTTTTGCAAGTAGCAGAGAATGAATATTTACAATGGCATTTTTATTGTGGTTTTGAGGAGTTGAAAATAACTTGATGGCACGCAATCAATAAGTTTTTCTTTAGAACACGAGCTGATTTAGTAAACAGAGCTTGCTTTCTCAATGACCAATGGATGTAGTACACTTCCTTACAAAACCCATGCCGCATTAAAAAGCACTTGGGGGGGGATTGCTTGTGAATCCAGACTTGGTCAAGAGAAAAAACTTTTGAGTTCATAGATCCATCAACTCATCCTCTGTTGTGTCTAGACTGATGAATTCTAACACAAAATGCCCTCCTGAACTTATATCAGATTCTTGGACAAGTTTTAAATCTGAAAACCTGGAGCGGAACACATTTTAGTAAAACGTTTGGTAGATTGAGGAAGAGTGGACTTAATATAAAATTCATAAATTAGAAGTACAGACTTGAATAAAAGTTAAAAAACCCTGAGAATCCGAAGGGAGATAAAAAAAGAATGCATATAAGACTAACCAAATACTTCTGGAGATGTACAGTCCCTGAACATTTAATTTGGCAGCTGTGAACCACATCCCAGCCATTCCATCTTAGATAAAATCTTAGAACAAAATAAAACAGGCATTACAGTATCTGAATATTCTCTTCTTCACATCATATAAGCTTGTTTCTAGTTACAGTTTCCCTGATATGTGATGCTGATGAGAGTTGATGTCTTTCAAAGTAAAATTATGGAAAGTTGTTCATTACTTCATTGATTCAAAAAACTCTTCTCACATGAAAGGTGCCTCAATGGTCTCATTGAAAATCATTTCTGGAGCTGTAATTCAACAAGCATTTTTGATTGGTGGCCACCTAACCCTACTAAAAAATCTTTAGAAAAGGAGAGCATAGCATTTTCAGAGCCAATTTGTTCCATTGTCAAACAACTTAAACCATTAGGAGTAGATATAATTTGTTATTAACCTCTAAAGCTGGATTGCAAAACTAGCACCATCTCTGGACCTCCTGAAGTTTAATAGCACTTTTCTGTTTTGTTTTTGAGTGCTCATTGAGTTCATGCAGTCCAAATCTTTTGCCTGATTTTTTTTGAGCAGAATTTGGGGACACTTATTTTACCTCTTAAAAAACCCTATCTTATCCCACACTACCCCATCCCAAATCGAACTCCTTTTGGATCCATTGTACTTTCAAATTGCAGCAGTTGTCATGCTGTACAAAACTTGATGTGGCTTTTAAGAAATAATGAATCTTTGTTCTAGAGTGATAGAAAGCCAATTTGTCTCTTCAGATATTTGAATATGGCTATTGCACTGCTTCTTCATACTCTTCTTTAGGCTAAGCATGCCCAGCACTTTAATCTTTCTTTCTAGGATATGGTACCTGAGAGCTTCATCACGAACATTCTAGTTTATTGTTATCTTTTTCATCTGGTCCTTCAAAACTGGGCATAAAATTCAAGGCAAGGACTGTGGTATTTCATCTCATAAGGAAGGAATTCAAGGAATTCTAAATTAATCCAAAAGTTCTGTCTAATATGTTTTTACACTTATTGGTAGTTGTAATTCCAATTCTACACTTTAATAATATCCTTTTCTATTGGCTGCACATTTTGGATGCAAATTTTACTGTTGAATACATAATCTCATTTATTTATGTTATTATTTTATTTACTGCTGTCTTGCAAGTAAGTACACTAAAGGCTGATGTTCCAGAGTTAAATTTTTTATGTGTCTAATCATGCTTGGTCAATAAAATATCTGAAATATCTGAATCTGAATTATAAACTCAATATAATTCTACAATTAAAGTCGCAAAAGTTTAAAAAACAGGCATCTGGATTGGATCCAATCCAGATGCCTGTTTTTTAAACTTTTGTTGCGATGCAATT
>JANHZU010005023.1:565633-577716 GCA_032468055.1 Acrochordus granulatus | reverse complement strand
AGTACTTTGGCCACATAATGCGCAGGGAGGACTCATTAGAAAAGACTGTGATGCTGGGAAGGATTGAAGGGAAAAGGGGAAGAGGACGGCAGAGAATGAGATGGATGGATAGCATAGTCAGTGTGATGGGCGTGGGCTTGGGAAGATTCTGGGAGGCAGTGCAAGACAAGGGGGCCTGGTGTAATGCAGTCCATGAGGTCGCGAAGAGTCGGACACGACCGCGTGACTGAACAACAACAAAATGACAAAGTGAAAATTCTAGATAGTATGAAAGAAATTAAATATAGACAAGAGAATTTGAGAGAGACCTAGATAATTTGCTTCTATTGGAATTAAGAGAGAAGGAATTTTGTTTGAGATTTAGAGCAACCAGAATCCTTTTAACCCAAAGGATTCCAGTTAAGATTATTAAAGATTATTAAAGTTTTAGCAATATTTTTATTGGGATGAGGAGGATACAGAGACAGAAATTGATAAATATAGTGAATAAATGCAAGATTTGTAACAATAGGGAATGCTCCAAGGGATGTTTTTATGTATTTTCTCAGGAAGATGACAAGGGATCAAGATTGCAGCAGCATTTTAATACAAGACTGAAGATTGGTGATACAGATGAAATTGTTCTTAAAGAAATTTCCTTTTAAAATTTTGTGTAAGAGAAAAGAGTTTTCTTTTTGACAGATTAAAGCAGAAAAAAATTCCATATCAATGGGATAAATTGGAAGGTCTGATTTTTACTTTTAAACAGCAGAGCTCTTGACTGAATTCTGTTCAGAAGGTGAGGGAATGTCTAGAAAAAATCAAAGAGAGATGATTTAAATGGAGGTGTCAGAAGAGACTACAAAAAAAAAATCCAATAGGTGCAACAAGAAACTGAAAGTGATGATACTGAACTAGGCACTACAGTATTAATTTTTCTAAAATTTTGGCTTGATTATGGATTACAAATATTTATTTAACAGAAATGGAACAAATGCTCCTCAAAAGAAAGAAAAAAATTTGTTATTTAAAAAAAATTGAAGCAAGATATAATTTCCCTACAAGAGACATATGGTAGATTTGTTGATGTGGAAGTTAATCTGTTTGGGACTAAGACTTGCTACTGGAAATTTATGACCAAGATCAGAACAAAGTATTGTTTTATAAAGAGCATATGGAGAGATTAATAGGTTTTTCTTATAAAAATTGGTGTTTGATGAGGGATTGGAATGATAGAACTGGATAGAACTTCTAAGAAAAATATTAAAGTCACTCAAGGCAAATTACCAAATGTTTTCTTTCATTTGATGGACAACTTAGGGCTGTGAAAATCTCTATGTAGGACAAACAGCAGAAAATTGAGACAGAACATCAGATGGCAGTCAGAAAACACAATTTCACAATCCGCTGATACATTCAACTCAGTGCAAATTGGAAAACAGTAAACAAATCCAAAATGCAAAATAATTCCGAGAGATCTAGCACTCTAATGAATTGCCATTATCAAACATATTGAGATAAGCTCCATCTATAAACCATTCAGAAGGGAGGCAACCAAAGGCAAGAAAAGAAGCAAATAGACCTGAGCCCTTTTTTTATCATCATTCTCCTAATAACCAATAACAAAACAAACAGAGAGCATCACCAAAACAATAAAAATTTCCCACCCAAAAAGCAATCAGAGAAGAAGCTATATCCCAAACAAGGCAGAGAAAGCAAAACCACCACATATTAGACAGCCAGCAAACTTCACTCCCTCCTTCATTGTTACCTAGCCAGGTTTAATTAAATATCAGAAGGAAGAGAAGGAAGCTCAGATAACATCAAGAACTCAACATCTCTTTATGAGTGTTACCATAGCAGATGGTCGCTTCTAGCCAGCTGTCTAATCTTGAAAAAGTTAAAGTTGGGCCTCTAGTAGTTAGATTGGAGATCACCAGGAAATCCCAGATCCAAGGGCTAGACAGAGAATTAAGAAAAAAAATCCCAGGAGAAGGCAAGGCTAAACTACTTGGAAGTGTCTGCTTCTTCCAGGAATGGAACTTAATTCAAAGGAGTCTTTACCTTTATTGTTTCCTTCTGTGACCATCTCTGTTAGGGCTACATTATCTATTAACTGCAGATGCCTTCACCATAATACCTATCTAAACAGTGGGTCTTAATCTCAGTTTGAAATGAATTAATGTACTCTGAATGCACTGCTATACAACATTCATTAAAAGGTAAATTGAGCTCAGCATCTAGTGATTTCATGGAAATAGTCATGATAATTTTTGGCAATAGTAGAGTCGCAATTTGCCCACTGTGTTCTTCTGAGATGTTTTCTCAGCTTCCCATTCTAACCTGTAGTCCTGGCATTTCATTAATCTCATTATTGTTTATTAACATATTATCTACAAAGTTATAAACTATATGTTAGGTCAGTCTCATAGATTTTTTTAAATTAAAAATATATTCAGAGATCTGTCATTTTCAGTTGCAGCAGAGAAGGATTAGCCCCTCTACTGCCTGGTATTTTCCTCATTCCAAATCAACTTCAAATCATCTACCATAATGATACAATTCCAGATGTTAAATTACAATCCCCCAGGGAGTAGGGTGAAATTCCTGGTGGAATTATTTCAAGCAGAACAATAATCACTAGGCTGGGCTATGAATATGTGATCATCCTGCAAGCTTTCCAGTCAAGCCTAAAGTGATTATTCTAACTAAAAGTCTTAACTATGATAACACACTGGCTCTCCAAATAGATTTTGTAAATGTAATTAGTAATGTCTCAGCAATCTTACTATGGATGTGCTTTTGTAGTTTTCACTACACCAGAAATACTCCAGATGTTGCTGGATTAAAGTTCCCAGTGTTACCAAGAGTCATAATAGCTGGATGGAATTAAGAAGAGTTGTACTCCAGCAATATGTGGGGGTCACAATTTTTATCCTCATCTCACCCCAGCTCTACACTTTTTTCTTCTTTTTATTAAAGTGATATGGTTGGAAATGTGTGACTTTATGGAACTGCAAGGATCAGTAATGGAGAGCTGTATATCTTCATAGTAATTCTATCTGTTTCAGAAGATTAGTTGGAACACAATGCAGCCTGTATTTGACCAAAACAAAACAGACATTTATGGGACTATATTAGGTATAGCACATAGCAATGTGGAAGCAATGTTGGAAGGGCACCAAGATTGACATATATTTGAAGTTAATGTATCCCACAAACTTAGCCAAAAGTCTTTCTCTTCTGAACAGGATAATGCCAACTAAAGGTAAAAGGTTCTGTAGGCCTCATTGTGGGTGATTGGAAAATTTCAGTACTTAATTTAAGCAACAACTCTGACTGAAAATCCAGACTATTGGTGAACCCATATCCTCTTCACAACAGCAAAGACACATTTTCCATATTAAAAGACAGAGTATCAGAATTGTCCAAAGACAGATGCAGTCTTAGTCTGAATGTTTCTTTTTATGGAGTGTTTAGTATCCTGTAAAAATCATTTGTCTGTTCCAGATGTGGACAGTCCAGGTGCTTGATTATTCTAACAGATACTTTTTTTTGCAAGGCCTTTGCTTGCTGGAAATGGGCTTCCAAACAACTAATAATTCAGAAGAAATGGAAAAACAATTAACTTTCTTACAAATAGGTAACATACAAAAATGAGATTCCAATGCTTTTGCGTACCAGCCCCAACTTTATACTATGCTAGTAAACTGTTAGCACACATCTAAGCTCATTACCAATGGAAGAATGTTCACGGGTATTATGTTAGTTGCAAGTTGAATAGAGCTCTGTAAAAAATAGGAGGATATAAATATTTTAAATCAAAATACTTGATGAGGGTCTTGCATGTCTGCTATCAGCATACCAGCATCTGAGCCCAATTCTAAATCATTGTTAAAGTACAAATAACAGAGAAACTTCTCAAGGGAATGAAATTAAGTTAGTTTATCCATATCATTCTCTCTTTCTGAAGCAGGACAACTCAGGTGCAGACCTATTTGAACAACTCTACTCATGTTTCCTAGCAACTGGGTGAAGTTTTTTATGCTTCCTGTGTGCCTAGTGTAATGTTGTATAATGCATTTAATACATTGCTGTTGCTCTTAAGCCTATTCATTCTGCTGACTTCCCCTAAGCACTACATTCAAAAATGTTTCTGTTGTTTTGGATAGAGGAAGAATTGGCAAGAAATATCATAGGACACAGGTCATAGGGGAGACAGTGTAAGATGCTAAAAAGCTCTGAAAGATAAGGCAGATAAGGCACTGTCCTATTCCAGCTCTGAAACCACAAAGCTAAATCTTATCCCCCACCATTTACAACCCAAGTAATCTATTTTATAATCTTATGTGGCCAGACTCCTGCAAAATGCATTACATTTTACTGGAAATGGAAATCCATTTCAATCTACATGAACAGGCAACCATATATTCATGCTGAAGTGAGGGTTGTTTTTTTGGGGGGGAAAGATTTTCAGAATCATAATGGATTTCAAGCCAAATGTCAGCAGTGTGATATGGCTGCAAAAAATGGCAAGCAATTTTAAGCTGCATCAATTAAAATATTTTTACAGGTCACAGGAATATTTTACTTTTTCTTTTCCAGAAGGACCTAATCACAAAATGAACATCTAGTTCTGGGCACTACTCTAATTCTAAGAAAAATTAAAACTAGAAACAGGCCAAGAAAAGAGCAACAAACATTTATTTGTCATATTTATAGCCACCCCAATAAACTAGGATATTGATTAAATAGTATATATTTTATTTTAAAATCATAAAATAAGTTCTAGACAAATTATAATTAAATATACAAGAGGCACCAGAACAAATCAGAGGTTGAATAGTCAATGGAATAACATTGGATTTAACAAGGAGAGAGGGGCATCTCATTTCTTGGGGTAAGGTATTCCAAAGAGAAGGGGCCACCACTGAGGCCTGTCATCTAACCCATGCTCCACAAATATCATGGAGTGGAGACACTCTCTTTCCCTGTCATTGTTAGAGTGACAGACTGAAAGAGCAGGAAAGGTACAGGAACCATGGTGTATGATCTGTTTGTAGGGTTTGTGGGGAGCTGGAGGCAAGCACATGGCAAGGGTGACTGCAGGAGTAAGAAGAGTACAGGTGCTGCACATAAAGTTGCTTGCAAGGTGGAGACAGAGGCAAACACATGCTAGGAGTTTTTATTTGTTTGTTTCTTGTTTAATATAGCCATCCATCTCACACATATATCTCACAAGATTAAAATAGGCAAACCCACCAAACATAGTACCCTCAGCATTCAAGGATAGACTTGAACCCTATGCAGTGTGCTTGTATTGAGGATTTCCACTGGAGAGTTGAGGAGCAAGCTACAAGAAGGGCAGAGGAAAAGGCAAGACAAACAATAATGGTGTTCTTAGAAAGGATGATGTGGGAACGTGTGCACACTAAATTCGTCAAGACAAGAGGGCGAGATGTAAACAGAGACAAATCATCTCTTCTTAAATATTGCACTGAATTTTAGAATTGCTGAAGAGAGAACATAGAGTCATAGTCAGGAATAAGCCAGAATCAAGAATATTGCAAGATATAGAAATGTAAGTCAAAAACTACAGAATAAGGACATGGATCTGCAGGTTGCCACTATTCCATTGTTTAATTCTTCCAGTGGATAGGCACAACTGCAGCTCCTTTGCACAGTTGGCTTCAGTTAGGAGATAGTCAGCCAACTGAAAGATTTAGTTTGAGGAGAGCCAAAAAAGACTACTTGCAAATGAGACACTTAAAGTGACAGGACACAGAGCCATCATTTTGAGGCTGGGGGAAGGGGAGGGGGTGGTAATATCTGCCCTACTTCCTGGTTATCTATGCTGGTAGAGGCCTGTTCAGGACTAATAGAGGACAGGCCTGATTCTGCAGGGTCTTCAGTCAAGGCTGAAGCATGGACACATTTTCCTAAATGTTCACACCTGTAAGGCAGACTCTTATCTTGGCAAGGTATTGCCTGATATGGTGCAGTACCATGAAGAGCTTTAAAAATAATAGGAAGCCAACTAGCAGCAAAGGCAGTGACTTCAGGATGGGTATAATTCTATTTAATAGGCTTTCCTGCCATTGAATTTTCAACCAACTGCAATTTATGTTGATGAAGATTCTTAGCCAACCAGGTAAAATTGCCTGGCGGTTGACTCATGGCAACTGGACTTCTTTTCTTTTTGGATTGAGATGCTACGCTGTTTATCCAAGCAGCTTCTTCAGTCTGAGAAAAAGCTGGTTAGGGAACACCATACATCTTCCAGAGTGGCTACAATTCTCACTTAATTTGATTAGGCTCATTGAGTGGACAATCAGATATGTAAATAGGAAGAGTCTTTGGGATGTTGATGCTCTACCCCTAGATCCCTTACTCATCCCCAAGAAGGTTGTTAAGTGTGACCTCTGAAATGGTCTTAATCTTCCTGGGGACTAATGAAAGAGCAGCATGAAAAATGCAGGACAAGCTATATCTGAGGCCTCCACCTCTATTGAGGGAAGAATTTTCCACTTTGGCATAGATGGATTCCTTCACTCCTCTCTCAAACCACCTATCTTCTCTGTCCAAAATGTGAACATTATTGTGCTCAAATGAGTTTCCTTTTTCCTTTAGATGAAGGAGTGCTGATTTTAGTCCTATGGTGTTGCCTCTCCTATGCTAAGCCATCCTGTTGTGTAAAGGCTGTTTGGCTTCTCCAGTGCAGACCTCTGAACACTCCTTGTTGCACTGGATTGCATTTCCTACATTGCTCTTATGTTTTGGTTTCAGTCTTTAGAACATACAGACCTCTGACTCAGTGTGTTGGTTCTTCAAACACAGGAAAAGCAAAGAGTTTTATCTTAATCAAGGGTTAAAAGGTTAAATACTTACTTTCCCTTAATTTATTACCATGTAAATTACTTCTGAAGATAATTCTCAGATTATCCCTCTTTCTTCACATTTTCTTGTTACAATTTGTGAACATAACAGCTCCAAAGCTCATGAATGTGTCTTTAGAAGAAGAAAAATTGGCTAAAATCATTTTAGAACCCCTCATCCTTTTTTATATTTTGATTTTATCTTTTCTGAAATGAGTTGGCCAAATGGCATCCAGTACATTTGGTGATGAACAACAGATGATGCAACAGGCTTATGATATCAGTTGCTTGATCTTAATAATTAGTAATTACTATTTTCTGAAAGTTTCATGGATATTTTTCTTAAGCAATTTTACATCATTAATGCATTGATTAAATTTGGTCCTGACATCTTTGCATTGTGCTTTTGTGAAATCTCATCTGCCACATTCATTCTGGAGAGAGATTTTTTAAAAAAAAAATCACAAAGGCTGCTTGGCATTTCACTGTCCTGAGTGATTTAGTATCTTCTGTAAACTCAATTGCTTTGCTGTTGATGGTGAGTTCTGGTAGTAGTTGACAAGCACATTTATGATGATGTGCAAGTCCAAACAACTTGCGGTTTTTAGTCATGTCAACACCAAAATGGTGGACAGCATGAAGTAGTTTTAATTGCCCATGACATTGGGAAAGAAAATATACACCAAGCAAATACCATTATTGCTTAGAACATTATTTCTCTGTTATTGCTTTTATGGAATCCATAAAAGTAGTACCATTTTTTGAGTATTGGGATTTCTTCCAAGCTAAAGTTACAGTGCCACATGAGATAACATTTGATGGCTTTTAAAAGAATATTGAGGCAATAGAATAAGCACTGTTGCTTTGTGACTTTCATTCGTATGGAAATTGCATGTGATTCCTATTCACATACCACTTACGTGGCTATGACTTATAGTGGCACTTAGTAGACTGCCCCATATTGCTGTATACATATATACATATGTGTATATATATATATTTGCAGTAGTAACCTATTGCTTATTGCTGTTATACATACTGCACAAACTAAACTTTCTGATTCTTTTTGTTAAAAAAAATCTACACCTCACAATTCTTTAGTTAGCAACTGAACTATATTATGTAATTAGAAATACTTCTAGACATAAGAGTTGTTAAATAATTGTTATAGGTACTTGATACCTTGGGATATGTTTTCAAAGGACATACAGTAGGTTGAATTTCATCTTCCAAAGTTGAATCCCTGGCTGTGACCTTGGAAAAGGAATGTAATATTCCTCTGTTTAGTTTCTGGAATGAATCTTCTCAATATTATAGCCATAATTGAACAGAATTGCTCTGATTATTTGGATATGTAAGAAGGTCGAGTCATTCATGAATAAAAATAGAACATTATGAATGATGTTAATATTTTCTGCCATTCAGAACATGGCTTAATGTCGATCCATACAAGTTAATCCATAGCATTGATTTTTAACTTCATCTAGAGGAAATAAATGACATCTCAGGGTTTTTTTAAAAGTCAGACTACAGTCCTACCATTCATTTAGCTATCAATGGACTTAGCACCTGGGTTTTGAAAAAAGCCAGGTTGTGACATTGCTTAACATGACCAGATACAGCACACCATTGGTCTGACTAAGAACTGGAAATAAGCTATAATGTGTGCATAGAAAAAGATGGAATCCTTCAGAGATTCTTCATCACTCAGGAATGCTTTCATTCATGCATCCCTTAAGCCCTCAGATGGCATGTTTTTTGCCTTACCTTCTTGCTCAAGAAAAATCTTACAACACTAGTTGCTAAGGTTACTAATATCATGAGCATGCCTTGGAGTATTTTGACTCTGGTTTAGATTGTTTATCTGAATGAAAAGGAAGAAGTAAAGAAAAACGAAAGCTCAAAGTAACTGAGTACAAAACATGTAAGGGAAGTGTTAAATAGAATTAAGAAGTAATTTACAGCCTCAAACACACTGATTGACCTGCTCCAGACTTGTTAAATTGCTATGAAGAAATAGATCTACAATATTATCTTCTTATAATTGGACTTCATTATGTTTCTGCAGACAGGAAATATTTCACATGGTTCAGATGCAGCACGATTAGTAGTTTATCAATAAATACCTTTCATTGCCCATAAAAATGTTTGCCTCTCCCTAGTAAAAATCTTCCAGACTATGATATTGTAGTCCTCTATTGAGATCCAAGAAATAAAACTAAGTTTCATATTTGCCTACACAATCACTCAGTCTGTCTTGATGTAGGAGCCTGATAGTTCTTTGACAGTCTGCCATAAATAGTGCAAAGAAGAATCTTGTAATATGTTATGCCTGGTGGATTTTAGTTTCCCAAGACCGCATTAGGGCAGAATCATTCCACTTCTTTCCAAGATATAAGTCCAGGGATGTGACTGAGGCTACAGACTAGTTATCCTTGTTAGTACCTGTCTAATTTATACAACACCTTACAATAAAACTGATGGCTACTTTTGATAGACAAGTTACCTGATGGGGTGGTGCTTTTCAGTTCTCTCTTCTTCACCTAAGATGATACACATTGGATGAGAAGATCAACAGCAGCCAACTAAGAGCTTCCAGAAAGTTCACATAAACAATTTGACAGAAATGGATTCCTCTCCTAACAAAGTCCATAGAAAAAACATGCTATTTCCATATATAGTTTAAAAACCAATTTCTATGGCCATGGGTATAAATAACAAATTGGTTAAGTCACTGTCCTATATTTTTCCTTCAAAAAAAGCTGCTGTTAAAACAACACTGAAATTTAAGATGCTACATCACCAAAATTCTGAGAAAACTTCAGTCTGATTCTGATTGTACACAATTTCAGCTTAATCCCTCACATAGCAACTTAGAAGTGAGTCTTGTAGGATTTTAGCCATAAAATAATTTAACCAACCCATGGAACAACTAAACAAGCCGTACTGTACATTGAGATTATATTACAGATGAAAATTCCATTAAAAAACACAATAACAGGACGTTGTTCTCCACAGCAGGCTGCGTGTAGACATAAAGGCTCCGGCTTCTTCGGTCTATGCATACACACAGCTGCATATATACTGTATCTTCAGATGCATATTTGTATGTATGTACACCAAGATACATGTGCAGTTCTTCTGTATCCAAAACAGAAACAGAGAGCAGTTAAATAAGCACACATGTATGCACAGAAAGGGAGGGGACTGTCCACCTTGTCATGCCAATATGAAAAAGGACAGTTGCAGATTGCTGATTTTACAACCATTAAAATTTCCATTTTTAATGAAGAAAGCTCTTTTGAAACTATTTTTCTTTCTTCTTTATCTCTTTCTTTTCTTATTTTTTTCCTTTTCTCTCTCTCTCTCTCTCTCTTTATGCAGTAAGCATTGTTGGAAGAAGACCAAAGCAGAGCAACTATAAGTTAAATATACATTTTAGCTTAGCTGCATTTACATTACTCTTTTTTAGGAGAAGCAGGCTGAAAGGGACTTTTGCTTAATCAGTATGTTTATTTGTGTATTTTGATTTTCTCTCTTTCTTCCTTGCCATCATCAAATTCTTTCCTAATCACCATAGATTTGTCTCCCTATAAACTGCATCATCTTCTGAAGAACGTTGGGTTTCGCAGGCAGGCGGCTAGTCACCTGCAACAACCAAGGGGTCCTGCAGAAGCTTCCAAACTGCTGTCAGTGTCCGATGCCAGGGTCTGGTCTGTGGACATGGAGGAAATGTCATTGACAGATGAGGAGGGAGGGAGGCTTTCACTGCTGTTCACTGCTGCACCTGTGCTAAGAAAATGAACATCAACGTGATTCAACCTGGAAGAGAGAGACCACTCAAGAGACCAGAATAAATGCATGCACCTCTCAGATCCAGCCCTCCAGTGCTATGTGACATTTCTTCTTTCTAAAGGACAGAATCCAAACATACGTGAATGGAGGAAGGTAACTGCTAATGTTTTTAGGATGCTTTATGCTAAACAAAAATGACCAGTTCATATCCAGTCTTGATTCCCTGGAAGACCGGAAGTTGGAAGACAAAGAAGAGAAAGATGGATCTTGTCTTCAACTATAAGCTGCCTCATTCCCAGACACTGTTGGTCCATGGCCCTCAACAGAAACAAATTACTTAAGTAGCCAGAGAGAGAAGACAAGAAGGAATCCTTGATTTAATTTCCAAGCCCTCTGCAAGTTATCAGACTTCTGGCAGCCAGTTACATGATGTGGTAGTGGTGGGAATAAGAAAGAGAGGTAATTGGGAAACAGAGAGTTAGGGGTTTTGTGTGTTTTTTCAAAGTTACAAAAAGGAAAGAGGTCCACTTGTTAATCATCTACCAGAATGTTAGAAGAATGCTGTTTGCAAAAGAATATCTGGATGTTGTGGGGAAATTCCCTACCACATTCCATGAAATTAGTTGCAATTAATTAATATGTTAATTGCATGAATTAATGTAATTGATTAATGCAACAAATATGATTGCCACCCCAAGCTATTGTAATAGTTGATATGCTTATAGATGTATGTCGCATCCCTCACTAGGTTTCATTAATATTCCATAAACAGAAAATGCTTTGTATAACTCTGGATTTCCAACACAATCATGAACTTCTTAAAAATAATCCACGTGCTTTTTAGTTGTTCAGTCTTGTGTTTTCTACCATCCTTGAGTAATGACCAAATATGCACTTATTATTTGTTTTCATTTCTTATTTTTCATTTCTTGTTTTAATGCTTTGAACAAATAGTAACACCCCAGAGTCACTAGGATTCAGGCAATATGTAAATGTATTATATAGGCATATAAACAAATGGTCTTTGATTGGCTGCCATTAATTACTGCAGGCTGGGACTGAAAAGTTGTATTAGCAGGCTTCTTTAATTAGAATACAGAAGTAGGTCTTTCCCTCCCTCACTCATCATCCTTTTCTATTATTTTTAATTAGTTACATTCCACGGCTTTTCAATTGATAAATTGAAAATTCTCTCGACACCCACAATTCCCCCAAAATAGAACCTGGAAAATTATTGTTTGTACTGCAGTTTGTTTTACTATTTATGATAAAAATAAAAATGACACAACTTAATTCTATTAATATAAACATAACTATGTAATACTATGTAATTTAAAACAACAGTTTTCTATTCCCCAGGGAAGGGGGAAATAAAAAAGTTTTCTGCCATCCCCAAGCAGTAATTTGGAATAAGGGTGATCTTCCGTTTTAAGT
>JANHZU010005023.1:545325-563870 GCA_032468055.1 Acrochordus granulatus | reverse complement strand
TCCATCCCAATAAAAAAATCCTGAAAATTATTCCCAAATCAAACTACTGAAATTGGTAGTGAAAATGATTTCTTTGACATTATCTCTTTTTTCCTTTTTGCATATTGGGAATAATTAAGGATTGAAATGGAAGTAATTTGTTTCTAAGCTCTTTGTCTTCTATTTGTACATTTAAGCCTCCTCAGAAATATAAAAATGAGCCAAAAATCTAACTCAGATCTTTCTGCTGTGACCCCATGGAAGATCTGAGGTTTGCAGCCCTCCTTAATCAATATATATATTCACCCTCTTTGGTCTACAGCACTTAAAGCAATAGTTACTCATGAGAACAAAGTCAACAACCAACTATCCAAAGAGAATAATTATCATTCTTTTCTATTAATTTTATATCATCAAACAGTTTCCTTGAGAAAAGGGCCAGAATCCTAAGCCAAATAAGTTTTTAAAGTTAAGTAAAAAAAGGTAAGGTAAAGGTTTCCCCTGCCAGTCATGGCCAACTCTAGGGGTGGTGCTCATCTCCATTTCCTAGCCGAAGAGCCAGTGTTTTCTGAAGACGCTTCTGTGTTTATGTGGCTGGCAATTGAACAAGAGTAGAAAAGCATGTCACTAATAATGCATAAGAAAACCTTCACGACAAGACAATGTCCCTTGTCAAAATGAATATGGATTTTTTTAGGTCTCATATGTCTGAAGAGAGATAGATGCAGACATCTATTTTGCTTACAAGGATTGTTGTTTGCATATAACATATACATTACATCTCTTTTATGTCCAGAGGTAGAAAAATCATATATTCTAATGGGATAGTCAACAAGTCTAAATTATTTTTCCCTTTTTTTCCTTCTCAAATTGTTTTAACTGTGAACAGAACTCAAGATTTTCAACTGCTTAGTAAACAATGGTTAAAAGTGATTTCGGAATCTAAACACATCAACCAGGGATAATGAACTTTCTGTTTGTTCACATAAATACACCACACACACAGGGAGACAGAGAGAAAGAGAGTTTCTGAATCCTACTGAACTGCAAAAAAGGAAAAAAAAGAGATGTAACAAACTTCTGGTAGGCCATAGCTTGTAAGTTTAATATTATCTGGAGTAGGCCTGGCATTAATCACCAAAAACAATGCAGAAATAATTCCTGTGATGATAACAGATAACAGAAGAAAATGTTAATCTGAACCTGAAGTGAAAAGCCAAGTGTGAGAATAGACACAGGAAACCATGAGCCCATCAGCAGATCCCTTAATGACTACTATACAATTTAATGTTTCACTGAACGCTGAAGGTACTATATGACATAGAAAAGTAGGTTAATTAATTAATTAATCCATCCATCCATTCAAAGTTCTGAAAGGAATTCAGTGCAATCTGATATGTTCAAGTAGATAAGCTAAGAGTTAATATAGTTCATTTGTAACTGTGTTCAGTTAATATAACTTACCTTTTTACAATCCTCTAGGTCTGCCTTCCCTAATTTGGTGCCTGAATCCTACAACTTCTCAATATACTAGCTGGGAATTCTGGAGTTAGGTACTAAGCACATTTGCACGGCCCAATATATTTTAAAGGGACCAAGTTGGGAAAGGCTATAAAATACTTTGAAATACTTCCTAGCTTAAAATAAATGAAAATCTACTGTTTCTAGATACTATTTCTAGATGCAGATGAAGAAAGAACCACTCTTTTTAAGGTCTGGATCTGTAACCATATAAAATACTGTCATTCACTAGGACTGAGTACCTGAGGGAGAAGGCTGTCCTTTTACTACACCATTTTTAGTCTTTTCTTCAGAATTCATTACTTCCTTGTAGATTAATTCTGCAAGAGATAAAGAAGATTGTTATTTGTCCCATATTATTTAAAACCACCCTTATCCTGAGAAGAAAAACATTCTAAACAAAGTCACAAAATTAGCCACATATGTTTTTCCTAGCTATTTTCTGTTCTGCTCTTCCCTCTGTATCAATTCAACTGCCTGGAAGAACAGAGGAACTACCTGTCTTCTGGCTTGCAAAATTTTTTTGCCAGAAACTAGAACAAATAAATACTGGAAACCAGCAAAAAATGTCAAAAATCATGATCTCATGACTGTGGGATGTTGCAAATGGCTGTAAATGCAAGCTGGTTGCCAAGCATCCAAAATGTGATCATGGGACTGCAGGGTGTGTGAGCGTGCAACTGTAGGAACTCCGGAATGGTGTTAGTAACTTTTCAGGGGTCCATTGTAACTGTGAATGGTTACAAACTGAGTGGTTGTTAAGCAAGGACTACATGTATTGCATGAGAAAGCAATTGAGGCGTCAAGGGCAGGCTACATACTGAACACAATCGTGTCCTGTAGTAAGTAAAGCAATAAAGGAGTAATAATAAAAAAAATTAGTGGGGAGCTGTTGCTATCATCACTCAGCATCTGCTGCCTGAATCTGTTACCACTATGCCCAATGATAGGGCTGGTACTGATTATGGCATTATAGCAAGGATGCCCAACCTTGGCAATTTCAAGATGTGTGGACTTCAACTTCCAGAGTTCTGGGAATTGAAGTCCATACATCTTAAAGTTCACAAGGTTGGACCTGCATTACAGCTTTCCTTTGACTAATCGATTCTTCTGTGCATATTAGGCCAATTTATCCTATCTTCCAAAATGTCCCAAATGAAAGTAGAAAAGGCAATAAAAGACAAGGACAATAACCTGATCCACTCTCTGTTATTATTTCATTATTTCTGAGATTCAAAGGGGATACTATGTATCTATTCTGCCAAAATCAAGTTTTGTTAGTAAAAAATAATATAATTATATACTATTCATCAAGTCAGAAGAACTTCAGAAGAGCATCTTTTTGGCCTGGAAAAACCACTGAGTTTTTCAGAGGTACAAAACATTTTCTGGAAGAAAAAAAACAAGCAAAGGAAGATTCCCAAAGTTCCCAAGAATTGCTGAGTAAATTCTGAATGCATAAGCAATCCCCACGGATTGCAGATGAAAGGCAGAAGATGACTGGAGGTGTGGAGACAGTTGGTCAACAGCACATTTCAAGTGCAGAATCAGATCCTATTCCTTGTAAATAAATAAAGATTACCTTTCCACTCTTCAATTGTGTGTTCTCTTTCATCCAACTGTTTGTCATAGATCTGTGGAGGTGGCTGTGAATTAAAAACATAGGAAGGTCAATAGAATAACTTAAATGAGAAATATAAAATGAAATTAAGGCCAAGCTCACATAATTTAAATGCCAACATAGATAGGAAATGAAAAAATCAGCAAAACATTATCTGTGCTTCAATCCAAGTTAGCTGGAAGGGGCAAACCAGATGTAGCCGAGCCTTGAAACCCAGTTGGAAAGCTCCCTTTTCAACCATGGTTTTGTGAAGCTCTCTTGCTCATCTAAAGAATGGAGCCTACAAGTCTGGCTCAGACAGATGAAAACTTGAGATCTCTTCTGTGAAGTCTGATGGCTGATTGTTCCAATGCTCAAAAACTAACATATGTTAATGAGGGAAAAAGCAGAACATGAATCTCATAGGGAAAGAGGAGAGAGGGGTGGAACGGAAGAGCCAGACAAAAAGAGATGATACACCTGTTTTCTTTATTAGAGAGATAAGCCAACTGTAGGTTTTGAGCTAGTGGATGAAAAAGCAAAAGCAGCTTAGTGTAAGCCATACTTTAGCTTTTGAAGCAATTTTAGTAGGTTATGACAGGGACTGTTAAAAATGCAGTACCTTTAACGCAGATCGCATGCAAGCAAGATGGGGAAGCCAGTTTCCTGAATTCTTTATCAACTAGGGGCTTAATCTTGAATTATCATTAGAAGTCAAGTTTATCTCAATCTGCTCACCATAGACAGAAATTCAGTTCTCTGCTAGTTTGCATTTTTCATTCAAAATCATGTTCCTCTCTAATTTCATCTTACACTTTTTAAAATCAAATTGGTTCCAAAGAAATGTTTTTGTTTGTAAAAAATAATATAATTATATGTAATTAATAATTATATTAATTAATGTGCTTGGTTGCTGCTGTTAAACTTGGTTGCCCCTTACATCCTCAAACAGATGCTGGTAACGATGTTACTATTGCAAAGGAAATAAAAAGGAAAAGCCTTGAGACAGTGTTGACTTCTAGCTTGACCGGTTCCCTTCACCTGCAATTTGACACAGGTTGACTCAATTGCAAAGACTAATTCAGCCTACAAATATGTCCATACAATGGGTAATAAGATTTTATTTACTTTTAATTTGAAAAAAAAGACATATGTAACATTCTCCATTCTCCAGAGATCATGGGCAAATGTGTTGTGAAATTTTTGGATAGCTGCTTCTCAAGATGAATAGACGTGTTTTTGAGCCTCTTTACAGATTATTTGTTCTAAATCAAGATCGAGTGTCTGTTACGTGTTATCAATGCAATGGGGAGATGCTATAAAAAACATATTCAGATTTTCTAAGGGGTCATATCTGTTCTCTAAAATAGCTCTATTTCTAAATGACAGTCCAGTGCCCCATTAGCTCTTTCCTCTCTGCTAGCAAGAGAGTCCAATTGGAACTGCATTAAATGGGTCACTGCTTTCCCATATTCACTTAGAAGTATTAAAACAATAATTAAACACATTGCTGCATATTGTGCTACATTATCAAGCAATGATTAGTCTAGAGATCTTTCTATACTGTTTATGTAGGGTAAGTCTTTATTTATAAGGATACCATGTAACTTTAATTAATAATTTCCTTCTTGAAGTCTCTAATATGGAACAGTGAACAAAATAGTGTGTTCCTCTTTCCTTTAAGGGAGAAAAATTTGATTTTACTGATTTGTTCCCTCATTATTTTATCAGTATATTCTGCAAGAAGGCAAGGGAAAAGTGAGCAACAAGTAACCTAATATACTTTTAGAGAAGAGCAATTCATCAAATATGTAATAGCAAAGAGGGCATTAAATAACATATGATAAAACCAGCATATGAAGAGCATCCAATTAAAGTTCCATAAGAACTTTGCTTAAACATGACTTTAACATGAAGTCATTTAAATTTAATAAATAACCAGAGATTGTTCACACAATCTGGTGCTTTTTATCATTTGCTCCCTTTTTGCCTCCCATTCTGCAGATGTCCATGTACTTGACCAATTCTAAAATGGTTTTTAAAATTGAGGAGGAGAAGGATCAATTTTATTGAAGAAATTTCTAGCAGCATTGCTAATACTAGATATTAGGAAAAAATGATTAAATGCAAATTTATGCAAGAAGGAATATGCAATTTTACAGATCAAGATGAATAATATCCTTTTCCGGCCCATAACATACTTAAATGGAATGGCACTATCTATGTGCAATCATTTTTAGTTGAGATAACCACTGACCCAATTTTCCACTGTCCTGGTCTCTCATATACCAACATGTTTCAGCCTAATTACCAGTAAAAGGAAACTGTAAAACCCTAGCATTTTGCTTTGAAAGTCAGAATTTGGCTTCTACTGACTTTTAAATAGAAAAAAGAAAAGAACGTTTGAAAAGTTCCTAAAGCAATCACCATGGAACAAGAATTATTCGAAGAGACAATGGTTGGCCTCAAGCCACCCAGTGCATTTCATGGCTGAACAAGCATTTAAAATCATAATGCTTGAATTATATCCATGCACAGACATACAGCTCCTGTCTGCTTCGTTACTTCTCAAGAACATTTTTTGTCAGAAAACAGACTGAAATGAAAATAACCACTCCAAGAGCTGCTACTGATACTTCCACCCTGCAAAGTAGTCACCATTATTTGACTGGGTTGCTTGAACTTATTATTCATGCCTGTAGTTTAATTTTCCCAAAATGGGTATCTCCCACAAAAATTATGGAATAAGAAAATACCAAGTTTCAATAGTATAATTTTCCATTTTTGTATTTTGCCAAATACACAATGTATGTCAGACAATGTAATGGACCTTCATATCAGGAAGAGTCCCACCAGTTTGGGTCGACTCTGGCATCTTTTAAAAATCACATTGCCAGTTAAATGCCAGCTAATATCTTCTTCCACTGAAAGGCAACTCATTTTTGTCTTTGTAAAAAGGAGTCAGAACAAACTTCAACAATTAAGAAGCCAAGTTAGCATTTGTTCACATTAGTATACATACAAATAATTATTTTCCAAAAGTGAAGTTTTTATTTATATGTGAATAAAATTGCCATTCATTTAAATTTCCCAAACAATTTGGCTTATGCAATTAATAATGTTGATAAATGATACCTTGAAAAAATTATATAAGAGAGCTGTAAGACCAAGCATAGACAAAAATCCACCTTGTCCAGATCTTCGGAGCTTAACAGTTATTTTATAAGATGGCCAAGGATTCCTAGTGTGCTAGAATGCATGCACAGATCATTGTGCATAACTCAAAAGCCAATCTATTCTTAAATAGCCAGACACAAAGGCAGGTTAGAGTTGGCTTGTATTTTCTTACAAATCGCTCTCTAAAGACAAAATCCAGACTCAATCCTATGCTTTAGTCATTGTGAGAGATAATTTATTTTAGCAATAGGTTATCACTTGACATTTTTAAAAAAGCTATCAGAGGGTACTCGTCTTAGACCTGTCAAAAGGCAAAGAGGTTTGTCACCTTTCTATTTCCCAGCCTTGTTACTTTCCCTGCCTTTGAGTGAGGCATCTTAATTTTACTGCTCTTCTACAGACTGTGAAAAGATCATAAAATTTTAATAGATGTGTAAAAAGAAATTTCAGTTGGCTAAATGGGATGCCAACTAGTCTACCATCTCTTCACTCACATGGTTGGTACTGTAAATCCCAGGAATTTAGTTCAATTTTTTTACATCCAAATCAGATATGTGGACACTGAATATCTGAAATCAAATCTTTATCCTTATGTTTAATTTGCTGCTCCCTATATGAATTTGAATTATAAGTAATCCTCAATTTATGGCCACAATTGGGACCAGAATCTCAGTTGCTGAGCGAGGCAGTTGTAAGTGTGATACCATATGACTGTTTCTGGCACTCCCAATTGCAGTCATTAAGTGATCTCATGGATCATTAAGTGAAGTCCCAGGTAAGTAGTGCAGGGTGCCTCAGGGGGTGGGGAGACAATTCTGAAACATTAAATTTTTTTGAGGCCAAATCATTGGCCAAAATCCTTTATGGTGCACAAGTGAGAATGATGTAAACAAAATTCTTGAGATTAATCCTCACTGCATTCAATGGAACAGCAAATATCCAGCTAAGGCTTGGGATAGGAATGGACACAACACAAAAAAGGGCCTGGAAGAGAATGATAAGCCACTTGTGGAAAATCCAATTCTTTCTGCTCAAACTCACCCCTCTAATTTTAATGGATACTTTTCCTTCTCCCTGGAAATAGGCTATAGAGCAGAAGTTTGCACAGCATTCCTAATTTCTGTAGGGTATCACCAAACCCAACTGCTCATCCAAAGAATAAGAGATGTGGAGGCCAAAGTTGATAAGTTGCTTCAACATAGCAGAAATTGGACAAAGAAGGGCACTTGGGAACCAGCAAAATACATACAAAATCTAATTTTCTCCAGGACGAGGACAGCATTTTAGAAAATCAGACATAATATCTTAATATTATGTTGCTGCAAGGCAGAAACTCCAAAGTCCTATTAACAGAGCGTACCTGCCCAGGTGGTGACAAGGAAACTGAATCCATGTCTCACATATTATGATATTGCAAATTCTACAGAGATATCAGGTATGCTTACATTTTGACCCTAATAGGTAAATATTGACCCTAATAGGTAAATCTTCCAGAAGATAATTCACATAGAAGATCAGACCATTTCTATGTGAATTATCTTCTGGAAGATTCAGAATCCTTCATCACTTGTATAGTAGCCAAATTCTGTGCTGCTGTGTTGAAAATAAGGCATAACTTATTATTTATTTAGTTAATTAATTCATATGCCACCAAAATCCGGAAACTCTCGGCGGCTAACAAAAACAATTCTAAAAACATTGATTAAAAACATTTAAAAATAAAAAATCCGGCAGACTAGTGAGATGAGCTAAAAATATTTTGTGTATAAAAAGGGGGGTGAGGATGGCTAGGAATCCATCAGCCACCTCCATGATGATAATGAGCCCCCCTGGAGCCCCAAGCCATCGCACAGAGCCAGGTCTTAAGGCCCTTCCGGAAGGCCATCAGGGTGGGGGCAGCCCTCAACTCAAGAGGCAAGATGTTCCATAGGGCAGGAGCCACAGCAGAGAAAGCTCTTTTCCTCGACCCCGCCAGCCAAAATTCCTTAGCCGACGGGAACCGGAGACGGACTCCTCATCGGGTTAGGAACTCCCCATCGGAGTGATACAGTTCCTCAGATAGCCTGGTCCAATTCCATGTAGGACTTTGAAGGTCAGTGTTAGCATGTTGAACTGTACCCGGAAGCACACTGGTAACCAGTGCAGCTCGCAGAACAAAGGTGTTATGTGGGCTGATCTATTGGCTCCTAAAATCATCCGTGCAGCCGCACTTTGCACCAGCTGCAATCTCTGGATACACTTCAAGGGAAGCCCCATGTAGAGCGCATTACAGTAGTCCAGGATTGAGATGACGAGGGCATGAGTGACTATACACTGAGGTGCATGGAACTTTGTTAACTTTACCAAACATGGTACTTATTTATCTACTTGCATTTTTACATGTTTTTGAACTGTTACGTTGGTAGAGTGGAGCAGGAATGGGAACTCAACTCCATTATGTGGCAGTGCTTGGGTCTTGAACTTGCGCTGTTGACCTTCCAGCTGACAAGCCCAGCATCTTAATCGCTTGGCCATTGCACCCTCTAGGACACATACAGGTGTTAGCAAGGACAGTACTTAGGGTTCCATTCCATTTAGGCTTATGGGAGCCAGGTGCCTGCCTGCTGTTGCTCAAGTATAAGGGGAGGTCACACTAAATACTAGCCACTTTAGCCTTTGGAAGTTGTTTTTTCTGCTTTTTCCTGCAGAAAAAATACTGCATACAAATTTCCCGTATTTTCTGTTTTTTTCTAATAGACTGAGAAATAGTTATATATGGTCATTATACTATTTCCAAAACAACAAATCTAATAGTGGCCTATGACTTTTGCACAATATATACAGTTATGTGAAAAAGAAAATATACCCTCTTTATATTCTATGGCTTTACTTTTGAGAACATAGTAAAAATCATCTGGTCCTTAGTAGTTCTTAAAAGTAGATAAATACAATTTCAGATGAACAACAACACATGACATATTACACCATGTCATTTATATTACAAAAAGAAAGCCAAAACGGAGAAGTAATGTGTGAAAAACTAAGTACACCTTATGATTCAATAGCTTGTAGAAACATATTTAGCAGCAATAACTTGAAGTAATTGTTTTCTATATGACTTTATCAGACTCTCATTGTGGAAGAAATTTGGCTTACTTTTCTTTACAACTTTGCTTCAGTTCATTAAGATTTGTGAGCATTTGTTTATGCACAGCTGTCTTGAGATCCCACCGCAGCATTTCTATCAGATTGAGGTCTGGACTTTGCCTGGGCCACTGCAACACCTCAATTCTTTTCTTTTTCAGCCATTCTGTTGTAGCTTTGCTGGTGTGCTTGGGATCATTGTCCTGTTGCATAACCCAATGTCAGCCGACCTTTAGTTGTCAGGGGGCTTCACATTTGACTCTAGAATACAGAGGAGTTCATGGTCAACTCAATGGCAGCAAGGTGCCCAGGTCCTGTGTGTGCAAAACAAGCCCAAATCATCACCCCTCCACCACCACACTTGACAGTTGCTACAAGAGATTTGTGCTGATATGCTGTGTTTGGTTTTCACCAAATGTGGCACTATGCATTATGGCCAAACATCTCCATTTTGGCTTCATCCATCTAAAAGGCAGTATCCCAGAAGTCTTATGATTTGTTCAGATGCAATTTTGCAAACCTAAGACGTGCTGCCATGTTCTTTTTAGAGAGAAGAGTCTTTCTCCTGGCAATCCTTCCAAACAAACCATACTTGTTCAATCTTTTTCAAATTGTACTGTCATGAACTTTAACATTTCACACACTGACTGAGGCCTGTAGAGTCTGAGATATAACTCTTGGATTTTTTGCAGTTTCTCTGAGCATGGCATGGTCTGACTTTGGGATGAATATTCTGGGACATCTACTCATGGGAAGATTGGCAACTGTCTTGAATGTTTTCCACTTGTGAATAATCTTCCTCACTGTAGAATGATGGACTTTAAATTGTTTGGAAATTGCCTTATAACCCTTCCCAGATTGGTAGGCAGCAACAATTGCTTCTCTAAGATCGTTGCTGATGTCTTTACTCTTTGCACTGTGTTAACCCACACCTCAACCAACATCCCCCAGAATTATAGCCTAAGAACAAGATGTTATCAATGAAACTGGTTCAAGCATTAATTCTTAATGCAGACTAATACTTAGCTAATTTCTAATAATTGTTTAAATATTATGGATCACTCAGGCTGAGGCTCTGAATTTTAGCTGTGATTTTAAATTAGACTGTAGTGCATTAGTGTATTAATATCTTTTATAGAAGTAGTCACATTTGCTTGCAATTGATCAAGGGCACTTGATTAGCAGCACCTGGTCGCTCCTTAGCCTCTTCATACCTATGGAAGCAGTAAGGGTGTACTTAGTTTTCACACATGGCTTCTCCATTTTGGCTTTCTTCTTCTGAAATAAAGGATGACATGGTGTAATATGTCTTATGGTGTTGTTCATTTGAGGTTGTATTTACCTACTTTTAAGAACTTTTAAGTATCAGATAATTTTTACTATGTCCTGATATATAAAACTATAGAATTCAAAGTTGTATTTTCTTTTTGACATGACTGTATATGCAAGCATTCACTTTCTGAGCTCTAGCCACCTCCATGCTTCTTTGTGAATTGTACTCTTTCATGATCAACAAAATGTGTGCAATTTTGAGATATCTGGGTAAATGTCAATTTTACTCATGTTATTTGAAATATGAACTTACCTATAATCATTTCTGCAACATTTATCAGTACAGGAGCATATCTTGCATCAGTCACATTTCTGCAAATTTAATTAATAGAAAAATGTTAAATTTTGTATCATATTCATTTTTTCACTTTCAATGATCTGTAGGGGAAAGAAAAAGGAAATCTGGTTCTTCCTTACCAGGAAAAACCATCCAAGACATATCATGGTTAGGAACTTTTCTCCACCTAGCACCAGTCCCCTGGAACCAACATCCCCCAGAATTATAACCTAAGATCAAGATGTTATCCATGAAGCTGGTTCAACTATTAATTCTTAATGCAGACTAATACTTAGCTAATTTCTAATACTTGTTTAAATATTGTAGATCACTCAGGCTGAGGCTCTGAATTTTAGCTGTGATTTTAAATTAGACAGTGGTGCATTACTATATTAAATTCTTTCATATTTTGACCTTTCTCCATCCCCTTTGATCCAATAAAACTAATCCAATTTTTTAAAGTATTTGAAAACCCCATCATTCTAAAAGTAGAATACTCTAGGCAATTTATCTCAATTTGGATTACTATAGATGGCCCTGACAACTGAATCTTGGTAATTACCTTATTAAGAAAGAAAGGAGGACACTGAGCTGCTTTTCATCTCGCCCAGCAAGTGCATTTTTCAGTGTTCCTCTGCGGTTTAATTCTTGCATGACAGCAACTGTAACTTCAGGTGGATTCTTTTTTTCTGGACCCTAAAGTAAAAAGCCCTCAAGAGCATACCTTTACAATAGAATGTTCTCAGGTTTTTAAACAACTCAGATGTCTTCTAATAAAAAAAATAAGTTAGTTCAGAATTTAACAGTTTATATTTAGAAGCCATTCATGGAATAGCTTTTTGCAATCTTGTTTTATTCCTGTGCCAAGGATACCACATCTGTTAAGGATCTTGATTGTAAGGAGCTGCTCAAGCATCATTAATTTTGTAAACCTCCCAGAGTCACCTATGTATGAGTTGGGTGGCTGTATAAATTTAATAATAATTAATGAAATGCTTTTTAATTTCCAAACAAACATAAGTTTCATAAGGTTCTTTTTCTAGCAAACTGTCCCTCTAGTTTATAGGAATAACAGATTATATGGCTATTAGCATCATGTTTAGTTATTTCTGGACCAAGGCAATTTTTATATTTTGCTTCCTTATATGAAGTAAATCATATTTTAATAATTATTCACTCCACTTTCACATTTAATTATGAAAAACAGGTAAATATGTCCTGCAACTAAATACAAAAATTGTAAAAAATCATGTAGTTCCCTTTTTCCTTAAAATACTTATATGCTGATAGAAGAACCTAAACTGGAAAGAGGTCTCAGATAAGCAGCAAAGTATCTGTTTGGTTTACAAATGGTCCATGAATCAAAATTTGGCTTCTCCAAGAAAGGTATCAGTATGAAATCCTACAGAGTACTTGCCATCCTGAGTGGGAAACCACTCAACTGTCTGGCTGCAGCCTAAACTAATCTGGTCCACCTGGCCTCAAGTGAGTTTCAACACTTTGCCCCCTTGGCATAATCTGTGTGAATTGCCTTCAAACGTAACTCTGTTTTAACCACTTGTCACTGTTCCCAGGTAGGGGTTAGAACCATGCCAACTTTTCACCACTTTGACCTCTTGCAAACAAAAGCATTCCATGTGGTAGAAGATGGGAAAAGATGGCTCCCAACTTTGCTCTCTACCAATGGCCTTTGTCCATGGAAGAGATGAAAGCAATGGCTTTTATCTCCTTCCATAAGCAGAACTGATACTGCCTGAAATGGTGTTTTTTGGGGGAGAACGTACCTAACTACCTTCCAATCTGCATGAGCAATGGGGAGCTGAATTTAGGCCCTGGGCCAGACTTGTGGTTCTCCACCCAGAATGTGGGTTAAGGTTGCTCATAGATGCAAATTTTCCAGAAATACTAATAGCAGAGGGAAAAGCTTTAATTTCCTCTGGAGAATACAAACCAAATTTCTAAATATGAAAACCTGAAATACTTTTAGCAGCATCTTTTATCCATGTAAAAACACTTTATTACTTTAGGAATGTAAAACATAAAACAGCAATAAGAGAAAGTTCATAAACCTTAGGACTATTTGGAATCTGGCAGTACTGTGACTTACGATGCGATTAGAACTTTGTAAAATTATATTAACATACAAAGAGATTTTAAAGAAATAACACTCAAAATAAAATCATGTCTTTTATTTTTTCCCCTAAGCCTTCATGTTTCTTTGTATAGAATTTACAGAAGACTTCTCCAATACATTTTTCCTTAACTTTTTAGGATTTCCCACTATTAATAAGAAGTCCAATGTTACTGCACATATAGTAGAAGACCTGTATATATGACAATATTGATCAGATTCATTGCAGAGGATTTAAAACTAAAACCAATGGTTCCAATAATATCATCTTACTTGAAGTACTGCATCCAGAGCCTTGGAAACCTGGAAACTTCGCAGAAACTTGTCATATTTCCTCAAATAGTTCTTTACAGGTCTGCTGACAAATAAATCTTCCTAATTACAGAGAAAGATTCAGAGAACAGTGAACAACATAAGTGGTACAAAGAATTATTCCTATTTTAGCTTAATTTCTTGTTTTATTTAATCTCCACTGCAAAGAAGAATCTATAACCAGATATAGTTTGTTCTTATCAAGATTTTCTTTCACCCAGATCCATCTATGCTTCATATACTTCTATCATGGAAAAAATGGGTACTGATTTCTAGGCTCTTTCCTGACTAGATAACTTTAGGCGATAATTTTAAACATTATCCGTGCAATCCTAAATATCTTTTGGACCATCTCCAACAACACCCTACCCAGTCCATACAAAGGAGTGGAAATGTTATTCTCTGTGTCCCAGCTATGGCAGAACTCATTTGGGGAAACCAAGAGAAAAGGCATCCTCAGTGACCATAAGTAACCTATGAACTTCCTATCTTGGCACCTTCTCTGGTGGGAAAACCTTCACTGGCTTCTCTAAGTATTTAAAATAATCATACTTTTTGTGTCATTTAATATTTTAATTCTTCACTGATTTAAGCTATCAGCTATGCATTACATGGCCAAGTAGGATATAATTTTTCTATAAATAAAATAGATCCTTTTTAAAACAGATCCAATTAAATCAATAAGACATAGTCTCAATAGACAATGGACTGCTTTGTTAGGCCCTCCAAATTTTGTACACTTAGCTTTGAACAAATATGGTTGCAATTTGATCTGAGAAGAAATTTGCTATCTTCCACTTCTGCATTTTAAGTGCTGAAGATCAGTATCTATCAGTATCAGTTAACCAGAAGCATCTTTGTCTAATTAAAGTTTTTTTAATCTGCTTACCCTAGATTAGCATTTCCAAACTGATGCCCTTCCAGTCAAGTGTGTAACAGCCAGTAAATGACTTAATTACCCCTCACATCTTTTGTTCTTCATTTCCAACACATGCCATTCCCTAACAAAAAATAGGGCTTTCTCTGAGTAACTTTCTCTGCATACCTGCTTTGGCAGATAGTTTCTTCCTTTCACAAAGGTTCGGTATGCAGGCCTTCTCCTATGAAAAGCCTCTTTTTCTCCTTCATGCTTCCGATGTTTAACATTCAATATGCCATTTGTCATGCCTACAACTACAGCTTCATCCTGAGGCTAAAAAAGAAAACAAGGTTAGCTTATCCATATATTTAATTCCAAGAAAATATTTCTTCAAAGAGAAATTAGCTTCTAACATTACATATGAAGAAACACTCTACCATGCCAGACTGGAAGAATCTGATCAAATAAAACTATATTAAATTACTTGGCTTATGAGGTAACTATTCTGTTTATTAAGAATTCTATTGTGTTCAGTGGGGCTTATACCTCAGTAAGTGTATTTCATTTGCTCTGTTCAGCTAATCACATGTACGTTTAAAATGAGGTTAATCCAAAGTAGCTAATTTCTCAAACAACCTCCAAAACATAGTGAATACAGTGAATTCCCTTAACTTTGAGCCAAATGTTTAATTAATAAACAATGAGGCAACATTCCTGATAGATCTCTTTTCTAAAATATTCCTCATGTCCTTCCATACCTGTTCTGCAACTAACTGATGTGGTTAAAGATTTTACATTTATGTAATCTTTCCTAAGATACCCTCTAGTTATGTTGGACTACATTTCCCAAACTTCCAATAGCTTGGATATTGATCATATTATCTCCTGATCTAGAAATCAGGAGTTATAATCCAATGGATATAAAGGCATCAGATTGAGGGAGACAGTCATAGTACATAGCCCAACATGATGTGATAGCAATATAGTGGTACACAAAATACCATTATGCTTTTTTTTTAAAGAAAGTAGACTTAATAACCTGACTAAATGATCTAGCTTCAAAAGTCAGTCTAGAGAATACATATTATTTGGCTGTTGCCAGATCAAAAAAAGTATGTCACAACTGTTATGATGCCTACCCTATGGAAGCTGAGGCCATCCCTGCTGAGGTTCAGATAGCCCCACCCCTGTTGGCCTTTCAGGAGGCCTTAAAAACATGGCTTTTTCCTCAATCCTAAGGCCAGGATATCAGGATAGGTTTTGTGCTATTCTGACTGAGGAGTTGAGTACTTTTTGATGGTGTCTTTTATTGTTAGATTATGTGCATGATTTGGTTCATTAGGTATCCAGTTATTTGTTTTATATAGGCAGCCATGTAAATTTGTAGAATACAGTTGAAAAGCATGGCATATGCACAACTGCCTTCTTTAAGAAGTTTCATCTTTAAAAATATTTTTGTATCCATACCTCATATTCAAAAACTTAGACTGATTAGCATTTTTCATTGACAAAAATTTGAAGCCTACAAAGTAAAAGAATGCCAGGGTTCATGTATTATGTTAAACAAAAAGCAAACCAAACATATTTGGCTTAGACCAATATGTAGATCCAATTGGCCATTACCTGTACACTCATCAGATTTATTATACTACTTACTGCTAATGCAAGACTGAGAATTGATGCTTCATAGTTAAAGCTGTGCACTACTTTATAGGAAGTCGTACTGTAAATCTTCACATGCCTACAAAAGAAAATGCCCATACTGTATAGTGAGCCCATACAAAAGAAAATGCCCATACTATATATACTTTATAAGTAATTTATAACATAAATGGGTTACATAATGTTGTTGATAGTATGGCATTTGAACAGCACTAAGTGGCAATCCTGAACTGGGTTACTCCTCCCATTGTTCCACCAGGCAGGACCAAGTTCTTTCTTTTCATAACTTTTTGGCTGCAGGGGGAAGCAATCTCACTTACTTAAGAGTCTGACAAGCAATTAGGTGCAAAGACAGACACCCAAGTGTCTGCTCATCAAGAAATCATTTTCACTAAAGGATGGAAATCCAGGAACCTTCCATCCTGGTATAAACAGAAACTTCATAATGTCCACTCTTCTACTATGGCTTGAAGATTTCTTTGCTGAGATTAACTGATCTCCAGAACAAAAAGAAGTACTCACTGAGCAGACGTAAGAACAAGGTACTATATGTTATAGGATTTGTCTGCAGAACAAAAGTTTGGAAGAGGCTTATTAAGGCTTATAACAATCCTAACAATTTATGTAATTTATGCAGTTACCATACAGACAGCTCTGTGTATGGTTGTAATTCTATGCACTCCTTCCTAAGATTGAATCTTTTTATTCATGCATACAAATATTGTCACACAAAGACAAGAATCTACTGATAGCACTGAAACTATGCCATCAGACCTCTAGCCCTGACTGTGAGTTTGAATAGGTATCATTTGAATTTGCAATTTCATGTTTCTCTTTAGAAAAGGGAAGAAGTATACTCATAGTACTTCATTATTTCAGAATGCTGAAGTTATGTCCAGTTTTCTACGTTGCAGCTGAATATACCATTTATAGCACAGAATTATTAATTACCACAGCATAAAAAGAGCTACTTTAATCTAATATTTAAGGCATCAGGCTAGAAACTGGGAGAACATGAGTTCTAGTCCTGCATTAGGCATGAAAGCCAGCTTTGGGGTCAGTCACTTTCTCTCAGCCCAGCCCACCTCACAAGACTGTTGTTGTGGGGAAAACAGGAGGAGGAAGCTTTGTTGGATATGTTCACCACTTTGAATAATTTGTAAAAATACTAAAGATGGGACATAAATAAATACATACGTACAATAAAAAGTTTGAAAGAAAATACTGAAAAATACAAACCGATCTAGCGAGCCTGAGAGTAGCCTCTGACCAGAGCTACTCAGACACAAACAGGTTACAGTTTTATGGTGATTTCTCAAGGACACTAATAACTGGCCTCCTCTAAGGATATCCCAGATTTTAATGTAGCGACCACCTGCAAAATTTTAAAAATTAGTATTTTTGTACATACATTTTTATTTAGAAGGTAATTTCTATAATTTGCTTATTTTTCCATTCTATCAATCCCATTTTTACTGACAAAATAGCTTCTAATGGATTCAGCACTCTCACTTGAAGTGGGACAAAAGAACCAAAATCCTACAACTCATTAAGCAACTGCAAGTCACGAGTCATACATTACAACTTTCTGGGACTTGATATCCTTCCCCAGCCCATGCTTGTGCAATGCAAATAAAAAAAGAATCTGAGAAACAATTTGCATATGGAAACAAATGCGGGATGTTTTGCTATAAACAAAGATGGAAAAGAATGATGGAAAAAAACTATTGATTGAACGAAATACCTGCTGTCACAAGAAGACCTTCAGAAGGAAAGAGATTAACACTCTCAACTGGCTGTCCATGTTCTATCCTCATTATACTTTTGTCTGTCCGTGTATCATATACTTTCACTGTATGGTCATAGGAACCTAGAATGTATCCCAGAAGAAAGGCTTTATAGCATTTCTCAACATATGAAAGAACAGCAACGTGTTTTCTTCAGACCTAAAACACAATCTAACTTTGTCAGTGCTTTGACAGAAAGAAATAGCTGGCTTTTTATGCATGACAGCTTGTTTTACTTGTCTTGATCAAGGCTCCTATAGTTTAGATGCTTGTTTCTAATTGCCCAATTTGGAAAACTGATAAACTGATTATTGGTTTGGCAATCAAACATGTGTAAGAAAACCAACCTCAGCAATAATCAATATCCCAATGTAAGAGTATCTTATAATCTGAAGTCAGATATGCCACTAAGGATTTCATCTTTTGATTCCAAAATGTCTTGGCTGCAGAATATCTGAATTAGCAAAGTACCATTGTAATTAAGTAATTCTTACAAAAACAAAAAAGAAATGAAATGTAAAGCAGAAAAACAGTTGGAATCAGGAGATCAATAAATTTGAATAAATTAGGAAACTTATAACCAGGAACATATTTTAACAGTAGAAAAATGCTCATTTAGAAAGTCATTTTGTTGTTGCAGTCGTGTCCGACTCTTTGCAACCACATTGACTGCATTACGCCAGCCCTCCCTGTCCTGCACTGACTCCCAGAGTCCACCCAAGCCCACGCCCATCACACTGACTATGCTATCCAACCATCTCATCCTCTTCTGTTCCCTTTTCTTT
>JANHZU010005023.1:507409-517879 GCA_032468055.1 Acrochordus granulatus | reverse complement strand
CAGGAAGATCTGAGGCCATGCCCTCTTTGGAGACATTCCTGGACATGGGGCTTCTGAAAGATAAACTCACGGTCCTCGACAAAGAAACAAAAACAAATTATTAGCTATTCTTTTTATTAATCAAAGCCAATACGGTAAAAAATGTTTCATCTAGGGGATAGAATGGACAGTACAGAAATGGACAGGGGGAAGTAATTTAGGAATCTTGGGAACATGGATGTAAGCAAACAAAGGTAAAATATAGGCATTCTCCATAAACTCAAACTGAGAGAAAATGAAAGCATAGAGTGGCCTTAAAAGGCAGATACCACATTAATTTAGAGGACTTTTTCCTCTAGAAATTTAAGATTTCCTGATATTTAAAGTCTAAAAGGAAAATTAAAAATAAAGCCTGCTTCCCTCCTTTCTTACCATAGTTTTCTCCCTATAATACTGTACAATATTCTTCTAACAATCCAAAATCTGAAATCAAATTTCTCGTATCATAATTGGCTGAGCAGCAAAATTACTGGATGGTTCATTGTACAGTATCCTAGTCTAGCTTTGCTAATGTGAAATATATCAACTGAGTAATTTTAACTGCCACAAGAATGATTTAAACATTCTAAAAATTCCAAGAATTTTTGGATTCAGTTCAGTGGAAGGGAAGACCACATGGACAACCTGAATGGAAAATGGCATTGTACTCATGCCCCTTTGGAGCTTTCCATAGTAATGGAAAATGAATGGTGAGTCATTTGGACTTTTGTCTAATCCAATGTAGGTCTTCCTAAATAATATTCTTATGTATTCTATCCACAGAAATCTGTCTTAATGGTTCCTGTGCTTCATTAGAGTATACAAAATGTCAAGATCAAAAGCAATACTTGAACCCACCTTCATTTTCTAGTTTGCCTGTTACAAAATTTGTGAAGAAGTAAATTTGAAAAGCACCTCATTCTTTATTATCATCTTTTTTTTAAATGATTAAGCTGATAACTACAACTAGAATTATCTTTAGAATGACTGTCTTTTTGAAATGGCGAATACAAGGTATGCTTTTAAAGTAGCCCACATTTTTATCAAATTTAAACAACAGAGAGATCAGGCTAAAATGTTAGCTTGCAGATTGTTGTCAGATGTTAGTTAAAAGACTTGTGGCATGCTAATTGGATTCCACAACTTAAAATGGAAGGCTTTCAAAAGATGCAAAATTTCCTCATTATATTTAACATACATAAAAGGTACAATTTAAAATTGTTTAGAAAAACAGCAAAAATAGCGATCTAATTAATATATCTCTGTTGTATTCTTCCTGGCTGCATCCTTGATCCATTCCATTTATGAGATCGTGTTGGTACGGACTCTTTTTAAGCACACAAATAAAAATAATGTTATGATAAATCCTCACATTCTCTTCGAAATGAGTCATTTGGACGAGAAGAGGTCCTTCCCCAACTCTGTCCACCCAATTTTTTTTAAAAAGCATTGCATAGTTATGGTATAGTAGGGTGTAATTTTCACATCAGCATCTTCTCTATTCACCTAAGGACAATAGCATAAGGACTATGTTCATTGTTTCATTCTCTAATATAGTAGTATTAGAATGGATCCATCCAAGGTCAATGTTACATTTTTGTAATACTCAGCTTTCAGTGAAGAAAGCTCAAAAGCTGCTCCATAAAAAGTTGTAAAGATACCTTTAATAGGCCTTCCCTCTTTCTAGAGAGAACTTTCTACCACAAGGAAGAGGGAGGGGAAGAGTCACAGAAACAAAAACAACAAAGCCATCTTGTCCTTTGCTTGGTTTTAACTTAGCATATTGTGTGAACCCATTAATTGGGTCTCATAAGCCATGCTGGCTTTCTTACGCTAAGTCAAAGCAAACTGCATTATGGTTAGGCCTGGACACATTTGCAGGGTTTGGAAAATGCTGAAGGCCAGTTCAGAGAAGGGGATTATTAATATTTATTTATTTTATTTATTGATTAAACTTGTATGCTGCCAATCTCGTGGAAGCAACTCTTGGGGGCTCACAGTTCAAATAAAGTAAAAAAATAGTACTAATAAAAAAGTTAAAACTTAATCCATTATTTAAAATTTAACTAGATAAGGAGGAAGAGAGCAAAACACACATGGGGGAGGTGAGAAAACGTAGTCTACCAACACCTCCACAATGACACCCTTCCTTTAGGACCCCAAGCCAACTGGCAGAGCCAAATCTTCAGGATCTCTCAGAAGACTAGAAGGATGGGTGCTGACCTCACCTCAGGAAACAAGATGTTCCAGAAAGCAGGAGCTACAGCAGAAAAGGCTCTTCTCCTGGACACCGCCAGCTGAAACTCCTGACCAATGGGGTCCGCAGCATGCCTATTCTGCTGGTCCTGGTGGGATAGGCTATTCCTATTGAGGCGAGACAGTTCTGCAGGTATCCTAGACCCATGCTATGAAGGAGTATGTTTTGAATTTAGTAAAGCTAAAAAGGCCATAAATGTGATAAAGGTAAAGGTTGCTCTTTTTGAGGGCATTTTCATACGACCTGTTGCCTTTTCCTCTTTGTTGTTTCCACAACAATTTTGTGCCATCATGTATGTGACCTTGCCAATATTTCCTGAGGTCAAGGAAGAGGAGAGTACAGCTTAAGTTCTCCTTGCTCCCATACTCATTCTTTCTTCACTGTTTCCTTCTGCAGCAATGAAAAATGGCTATATGGACAGAGAAACAAAGTTCATTTATATATCTCAAGATGGTATGGTATTTTTGCTTCAGGAAAAAAGGAAGCTTAAAACAGGAGTAAAATGGCAATTCTGCAATCAAGAGAAGATGTTGTAATATTGGGGAAAACAAATCTTCATGCTAACTGGAAATTAACCATCTCAGCTGCTGAAGATCCTTTTGAGATTAACAGCATTGTAGGCCAATTTGGATACTGCACTAATCTCATATCAGATTATATATCAGATATACATAATAATGTTTTGGATGGTATCCAATATTGTTTCTTAACTTCTTGGTAACTTGTACCATACTTCTATCTTTAGTAATTTTTTTGAAGTAAACTAGCAGGGAATTCAATGAACATGGTATTTCTACTTTCAAAATGGCAAACAAGATGCCTAGTGATTATGGCTTTTAATATAAGACCTATATTTTTATGTTCTTGCAAATTCTCCCCTATAGCCTGTTGAATCAAGACTAAAGTATTTGCAATCCTTTACTTCTGTAGATGGCGAGGTTGCTTTTTTTCATGTTCATGAAAAGCTTCATCATTTGCATCCTATTCAAATCTGATATCCTCTTCCCTTCCCTCCTGAGACAATTAACAATCTTTAATTTTTCTGTTCTAATTATTCTCTATATTTATATATCCTACCATTCTCCTTGTAGCCCATTCCCAAGATTACTTCTGGTGCTCTGTAATAACGTGTGACCACATAGGGTGTCATCATGAAGCTAGTGCCTGCAGTTCTGGCCAATCCAAAATCCAGGATCTTCAGCGTACAGTCTGATTTTACCACAATATTACTTGGTTTTAAATCCTGAAAGAGAGTCAAGGGAGAGAAAGGAAAGGGCATGAAACCTATGTCCAAGAGATAACTGATTTTTGTCTGTTGTGGGGAAGAGTATGTATGAAAGACTCAAGATGATCTACAGCTGGCTGAAGATTATTCAGAGGAAAGAAAAGTAATATGTATTCCAGAAATGACCAACATTTTGATGACCACACAAGACTTCATTCAACGTTTTGGGAGCAACAGAGACCTTTAATAATGGGACAATGATGTTGCAAATGAATTGATGTGATAACACCTGAGTGAGACCAACAGAAGACTGAGTAGAGTGAGTATAACTACCAGTAGTAATAGAGAGTAAGGGAGATTATTGTGATGGAAATATGTAAAACCATTATCTAGACAAAAGGGGCTGAAACATTTTCTAAGATCTGAGAAATGAAATAATGTTTGAATGGTAGTCAGAGGGATGCTCCCCTAATTCACTGAAATATAAGAAAGGGGAAGAGGTACACCACAGTCAGACTTGCAAGATTCTGTTATAGCCAATCTCTAAATATAGTTTTAGTCTTCCTCTAGAGTTGATTTCCAGTTCTGGTCTACATAGTGGGGCTGATAGACCAGGATATTCTGTTTTAAGGAGAAATTCTGGCTTTTTTTTTTTGTTCCTAAACTATATTAAGTCCTAGGACTGTACTGTGGCTTTTGAGTGTTTTCTATCTTAAAATGGAAGGAAACCTTGCCACTGTAGCAACTGTAGTTAGAAGAAATTCCAAGAATGCAAACAGTGAGATCCATGTGGATCCATGTGGATCCCCAATGGGCTTTGAAATCTATAACCCTGTTCATTCAAAGCTTCACAAAAGCTTGAACTGGGCATGACCAAGAATAATAAAAAATACACAGGAAAAAGAAGGATAACTCCCTTCATTTCAGGAACATAATTTCATGTAAGAAATTGTTCTTACTTTGAGGTGGAAAGAGGTTGTCTTACCCTGTGAATGATTCCTGCAGAGTGAAGGTGCTTGATGCCACATAGCATTTGATAGAGCAAGTAAGACATTCGCTCATGATCTAACTCCATTTGAATCACCTGGCACAAATTGGCATCCATCAACTCCATTACTAAATAACTAGACAGGAGAACAAAATCATGTCATCATTCCTTGCCATCTATGGAATGTTTCCAACCTAACATTCTTTCATATCCAAAACAGCCATCAAGTTTTACCTGATATATGGAATTACTTTAAACCAGATTCAGAAATATTTATTTATCTGTTTCATATATTGCTTAACTAAATTGCTTCTATTCAGCCACCAATGCATAATATATTTTATAACATAGCTTATAAAGAAAGGTTTATGGCTTAACTTTATTAAAAACTCAACTGTGGTTTCTTCAATAAACCATAGTTAAAATAAATCAGAATTTATTAATCACCCAAATTCTGACAAGCAACATCTTTATCACCTGCATTGTTTTAAGTATATATCAGGGGTTAGTTTCTGAATTTTGCCTTTATTTCTAATCCTAAATATACTTTTATGGATTGTATTGTTTATTGTAACAGGTCTATGACTTTCCCTTCCTCTTGTTTAGATATACATAGAATAGATTCACACATCTCATTAAATCTTTGAATCCATAAATCTATTGTATTAGTTATCCTTTTTTGTAAAGCAAGTCTCTGAAGTCTGGTAGATTTTAGACAAACTATTTGGGAGAAGAATTGGTTGCCCGGTCAACATTTGTCTGCACTTATCAAATGATACAAACCAAGGACAATAAATGAATTTATAGATAAATCAGATTATATTCTGATCAGAATGTGATTATCTGCCAAGCAAGAGAAATTAATGCACAGTGGAAATATTAGTATGTTTTTCCTCTGTCAGATTATTTTAGACCCATAGGTTATCAGAAACTATTATGAAAGAGAGAAAATAGTTTACATTTTATTCTCCTCTTCCTCTTTCTTTTAAAATGAGATGACTTAAGGGGGAATTGACAGACTTTCAAAATCCTGCATATTTCAGGATATTTTGAAGAAACAGCCATCAGAAAAGAATTAGATCAGGTTCCTAAGAGGCTTTGAATATGTATTTATTCTTTTTCCTGTTCCCTGAAGCTCATTTGTACATTTTCTATTAGGATGCTCAATATCTGATTTCTATTCCTACATCAGAAATGCCCAAAGGCAGTAGAAGGGTAGAATCTAAAAAACTCAAGACTAGTTTGAGCTTCTCCTTAAACAGTTTCTAAGAAAGAACAGCTTTTTATATTTTATTATTCCTAGCTGTTAATTTTCACTGCAAGATATCAAGCACTTCCTCCCTCATAGCAAAGCTTCTCTCTTGACTTTATTACTTACACATCCTGGAACTCCTCCAGAGATTTTTGTGGTGTAAAGACATTTAATAAACTGATAATCTGAAATGAACAAGAGAAAAAAAAGAGATAGAAAAGAATCATTAAATATTAATAGTTGATCAGGTTAACACAGATTGCTTACTGGAATAACCGTGACTGATTATATGTTTTCAGTTTACACTTCTCTGCAATACAAAGAGGAGGGAAAACTTGTTTGGCTTTTGTACAAAATTCAACAATATTTGCTTCTAAGCTATAAGTTCTATGACTAAGATTTTCGGCCTCACTGGAAGAACATGCAGAATTTGCAAAACCATGAGAGATCCCTGAAATTTTAAAGATGGATTCAAAGGATAGATGAAACAGAGAAGCCTTTGAAGAATGTAGCTTGCCTTTTAAAACAAAAGGGCTTTCGCTTAAATATTGACTTCTGCTGCAGTTACTAATTTAACTGCCACTGGAGTGTACCGTAGATTGGATTCTGCTGCTACTGCCACTTTTGTGCTCTTATGTTGAGCTAGATTGAGGAATACATCCAGCAAGAAAGACTGAAGGACATACCCAGCAAAATGAGAATGTAATCCGAAATCTGCAGGGGTATATCCTTCAGTTTTGCTGTAAGCCAAATACATTGTCAGAGGGTTCTTGAAAACTATCATTAGCACTTGATATTAATGACAAAAGTAGGTGTTATGGATACGTGACAATTTGTTTTCTTCCACTGTCAAGTTAAATTTGGGGAAAACGTTGATAAAATGCTGAAAGTAGGCTGTACAACTATAGAACGAAACTGAGATTTAGATATTTAAACTGAAACTCACCAGAAACTCAAAACAGCAGTCCAGAAAATAAAATCCTGGAATCATATTTTACTCTCATTCTGCCTCCTTAAGACTGCAAATTTTGTGATCCTGATTTTATGTACACCTCCTTCTGATCTAGTACTTAATTTCTATCTAAACTGGACAAATTGGATGCTTATTTATGACTTTTTCAACTAATTCTTTACAGACCCTTTGATTTAGGCTTTCGGATGAAGGAAGTATGTGCCATTTTCTAAACTGGACAAATTTGATTCCATTGAACCAATACTCCCTCTTCTTCAGCATATATTTTTAATGGGGCTATGTGAAAATGAAACTATTCTTAAAATAATGTGAGAGTGTGCTACAGTTACCATTTGTATTTCTTTTTATTTGTCACATTTTTAAACCATACTGTCATGTATTCGCCTAAACAGACATGTTATTAGGTTTTGTTCTGTTGTAGCTGGTAAATAGAACCCTGAAAGAGATAGCATAGATTCTCACAGATTTTCCGTAGAAATATTTTCCCGTAGGAGACATGGCAGCCTATTTCTGAGCTGTCAAGAAGAACCAAAAAAGTGAAGATTTAAAACAGAAAGGTTTTTGAGAAAAAAAGAATGAGAGATGGAAGAGGTATAATGGCTGGAAAACCAAAAGGATCTCTAAACAGTATTGAAGTTTAATATATAATTGTTTTTATATGTCAATAGATGCCCAGGGCAAGACATCTGAAGTGGACCAAGTCATCCTGCACACATTTATATCAGCGAAAAGCTGAAGGAGAAGACAAGAAAGATAGAGAAATAGAGTGCACAAATTCTACAAGTGAGATAAAGAAAAATAAAGCAACCAGTATGGTTAGTTCCTTACTTGTAAGTAGGAAGGGAATTTAGGCATAGAAACAGCAAAAAATTTACACTTAGTCATGTAAGGTTGCATGATGTGCAGCAGGAAAGTAGGTAACTTTAAAATGCTTAGCTGAGCCAGAATTGAACCTGTAGTTCAGTCTGGAGGAAGAAACATTGAAGAAATAAATTTGTCATCTCTCTCTGTAAATAAATCTCAACTCCGGTGCTTGCATGCCAAAATCGAAATGAAAAAAAAACTTGTTTTGCTTTGCTAATAAAAAAGAAAAAATGCAAGTGATGTCATAAATCTGTATCTTGGATTAAACCCCATGAAGCCAGAAGAACCCATGACAACTTCTTTTTCTAGAAAATTTAGAATGGGGTGCTGTTTGGACCCTCCAATAGGATATTGTCCTATTTGGCAACTTCCCGAGTCAAAGAAGTAAAGAACAGGCAAAACATTCAAAACAAATCACGTTTCGGATTCGAGACAGGAGAAGTTTGCCTTTAAAATCTGGATTCAATTTAATTTATTGGATTTGGAACTCAAATGATAACATTTATAACTGCATGTGTTGACAGGTTTGTGTTTTTTTCCTGTAAACTGTATCACGTGCCAATAATTTCATACCTTACCACACTGAAAACAGCAGAATTTCCCATGAGAAAGGAAAGTATTACGGCTGTGCATCTTTAAAAACACTTTGGAAGAACTTTGGACCTTAGACAAGCACAGCATCTCTCTACTGTTCACGAGGGCAGGCACATCTCATTTTTCTACGAACCTGGGATGGCTTGAATAATTTGATTAATTCTTCCTCAAACAGAAGTTGGAAACAGTAGACTTGTCTAACGTAGACAGGGGCTCTATTCATGCATACACAGGATTTGATACACTTCTTCCAAATGATTTTCTAAATATGCATTGCCCTAAAACCTGTGCCACTTGATCCCATGAGATTTTCTAAAGAAGGGAGTTGGGAGAATGGTTCAAATATTTCTGCTATCTAAATCAATGCAGGGTGTATTTCACAGCTGTTTTACTTCTCGTGAATAAATTTCCTCCTTAGCAATAATCCTGATTCTACTCAGTCACTCTCTCCTGGCCCTAGGAAGAAGGCAGGGCAAATTGCTCAGGAAAATGCTGTCAAAACTACTGCAGGGATTAGTCTAGGCAATCATCAGGAATCAACATAGGTTTTCCATTCTTCTCTAGAGGATTTCCATGGAATTTAGAGAGAATCTTGAGAGTGAAAGCATAATCAAATATGGCTGTACCATGTTTCTTTTTTTGCCACAAAGGAAGAATACGTGGTGCAAAGCTGATGCCCTTTCCTAGACATCTGCTTTGGGAAGAGAATAAAGCATCTGTGACCATATCCCCAATCTATTCAAATGTATCTGTTTGTTAATGGAAGATTTTTTTATACACATATCATTTCCTGCCACACAAAGCCGCACAGGATTTTTTTGTTTAAAATAGTGAAGATTATACAGTCATCTATACAGCAATGTATTAGCACAATCTTTTTCATTTAGCAGTGCGAAATATCCATGTTTCTGAGTCTTTTCACCAAAAAAAATACTTACATTTTTGTGATTCACGCACTTCATGAGAACTAGTTCCCTATATGCCCGCTTAGCATGTGTCTGATTTTGAAATGGCCTGCTGAGCTTCTTGATAGCCACATTTCTGTCAAGAACAGCATCATATGCAGCACTAAAAAAGGAAATGACAATAAAAGCACGATTAACCTGTATCATTCCCATTCACATATCATTGCTTGAGTTTTATTCATTTCCAAGATTGTTTTCCCAAAAAGAAAAAAAAAGATTTTGCGTTTTTTTCTATAGCTCTAATTTACTTCAAAGACTTTTCTCAATTTATCTGAATAAATCTGCATGAAAATTGCTGAGGAAAATACAGGTAGTCCTCACTTAAAGACTACAACTGGCAACTCAGTGGTTCAACCAAGTGGTCATTAAACGAAAAATCATGATTTTGCTTACAATTTTATTTCATTTGTCCTTTGCTTTACAGCGTAAGAAATATATGATCTCGAACAACTAGGAGAGTCTAAATGGCAGGGAAGATTTCCAAAACTCAACTCAAGAGGAAGCCAGGTAAAAGGGCACATCTTATAGCCCTTTTTCCTCACCCCCATCTTTTGAAATGCTTATCCTGACACTGAGTTAATTCACAAGAAGGGAACATTCAATGGAGAGGAAGGGATTAGAAGACAGTAGGCAGGTACACAAAGGGAAATATATATTTAAAGGAATGCACTAGCACTGGCTGTTTGCCTAACATGCTGGCAGCTGGGAGCCCTTAGGAGACAAACAAAAGCCTTGATAATAGTGTGAAACTGATTCGGGTTTTGTCAATGTCAGGGAGCAGCGGCAATCCATGGAGGTCCCAATCAACCAATTAAGTTGGTTATTAAGGTCACAGAACTTAACTAGTTAATTTGTAGTGAGTACTTTTTAAGGAAATCCTGCAGCTGGGGAGAAAAGCAGCTCAGTAAAGGATAGCTTGG
The DNA here is from genome assembly GCA_032468055.1 of Acrochordus granulatus. Classification (NCBI taxonomy): domain Eukaryota; kingdom Metazoa; phylum Chordata; class Lepidosauria; order Squamata; family Acrochordidae; genus Acrochordus; species Acrochordus granulatus. The sequence goes on along the minus strand of JANHZU010005023.1, from coordinate 507,823 downwards.
TTTGGCAATCTTTCCACCCTGTGAAGGAGTTAAAAAAAATAAAAAATGGGTCAGGCACAGGAAGAAACACCATAGCAAGTTACTCTTGGGTGCAATGGCAAACACCTGAAAGAGAGAGCTACAAAAACCATAAATATGGGGATTGGTCACAAAGTTTTTTATCACTTTAACTCTAACTGTCTGAGGCAGTCACTACACAAGGACTACTTGTATGCTTGATAACCAACTATTTATCCTGGTTATTAATTGAATTAAATTTAATCCACTATAACCTTTTTTATAATGTATATACAGTGGTACCTCACAAGATGAGTAACTCACAAAATGTGAAACTTGCAGGATGAGCAAAAAAAATTTAATCAAATTTATTCCACTAGATGAGTCGCGACTCACACGACAAGCAAACTTTGCGCA
>JANHZU010005023.1:480214-490822 GCA_032468055.1 Acrochordus granulatus | reverse complement strand
AGCTTGCCTCAGACTGAAGAAATAAAGTTAGTGCAAGTCTTCCAGATCAAGCATACCTAGATAAATACTGTGTACTTATTCATCACAAATAAGGAAAAAGAAAGAAACAGCCTCCAGTGTGTAGGAAAAATGAATTAACTATTGGGGCAGAAAGAGTGTATTTTTATTCCTAACACTCTATTGTGCACATTTCAAATAATTCTCCTAGGAAGGAGGCAGTTTTCTGGCAATAATTATTTATGTTAGTATCAAGAAAATTAAAATGGTTCTCAACATCGACACATGAACATCCCTAGGCAGCTGTCATAGTTGGGTTGCCTGGATCGACCTATATTTGTAAAGATTTATAAATCATATTTTTGGCTCAGTACTCCAAGCATCAGAGCTAGCTGGAAGTATATACCATTTTAATGTGCTGTTATGCCCCTGACTTAACATCACTCTGTAAGAAGCTTAAAGGAAGAATGGATTCAGGTGTTCAGCACCATTTATCCTCCCAGAGCACTGATAAAAGGGAAGTCCACTGTCCACTTTGTCCAACACCTTCTCCAATAGATTCCAAACTTTATTATTATATTTATGAACAGAAGGGGGAAACTTCTGCATGAATCTCTCCCTTTAATTTGTTTTGCACATGACAAACATATGGCTCCAACTACTCAGAGATCTGCACATTGATGACATTAGCAATCTCGGAATCAATATTTTATTAATATAGATTAGCTATGAATGATTGAAACAAATTATGTCTCCCATTCTCTAAAATGCTTACTGTACAACTTTATACAGTTAGTGCTCATTTAGCAATCACAATTGGGACTAGCAACTCATTCATTAAGCAAAGTGGTCACGAAGTGAAAAATCAGATGATCACAACTATGATTATGGTTTTACACAGGAGAATGTGTACTGATTAAAATGGCAAACACGTGACAGAGAGAGATGCTGTGAAGGTCATAAAGGTGGGCATTGGTCACAAAGTTACATTTTCTTCACCATCATAATTACAATGGTTGCTAACTGAGGCAGTTGCTAAACAAGTACTAAATGTATTTGTAGATATCTGTGAGAATATATGCCCTGTATGTCCTAGAGGGAGGGGGTTATAGCTTGCTTTCTTTTTCTTATCTTCTTCTATCATGTTGTATATTCTTTTTCCTTGTTTTTTATTATTTTAGTAATAATTCTGAACCAATTATTTGGCCGGTCATCTGAGTTTGCCTTGCTGGATATCTTTTGCTGCTCCAGCACACATTCCCTTCTTTCTGAGAAATAAAACAGTGATAAAGATAAAGACCAAAAACAGTGTCAAATAACAAAACAGAATATAGAAGACAGCATAAGGTAACTGTTGTCATTAAACCAGGAAGAGAGGGGCAGGAAAAGAGAAGGAAGATTTCTTTGCTTCAGGGGACAAAGCCAGGGAAAATCTGAGGTGCAGTAATTCCTGAGTAATTACCAAAAATGTCTTCCTCCTATTTACCTCCAGCTTTTGAGTGTATTTTTTACAAGCCATGCAGCAGGAACATGCATTCAAAAGCCAAGACATGCATTTGCGGAGTGGCAATGGAGGATGGAGGAACCGTCTATAAAAGCCAGAAGGAGATGTTGATTTAAACAAATTTGCAGAATAAACTGAATAGCATAGTTTAGTTTTATTTATTTATTGAATTTATATGCCGCCGAAATCCGAAGACTCTTGCCTGTGAGCTTCCTTATACTCTCTTTGTATGAAGAACCCTGAGCAATCCAGGTTAGGAGTAGCAGCAGATGCATGTCGGTGAATACCCAGAGGGCACACTCAAGTGTGGTTGCAGGTGCTAGGAGTAAGCTTGCCATCTGTCTGTTATGAATTGTTCGTTTTTTTCGAAGCTTCTCTCATAAGTAACAGGAAGGGTTTGCTGGTATTATCACCTCCCAAACAAAATTGGAAAATACATCAGAAAGTTCCACAAATAAGAGGAATCACACGTCACTTTTGACAGAGTGAATTAAGCAAAATAGGCATTTTTAATATAGCATCACCCATATCGACAATGAATAAGTACTGTTTCTGCTCAGAAGAATCAGAGGGCAGGAAAGATTTAAAAACCAAACCTATCTAACAATAAGCAATAGGTGGTTCAACAATAGTTCTGAACAAGTGTAGTTCTTTCTTCTGAGCAAGGAGAATTATTTGATTAGGTGAATGGCTGATTGGCTTTCAGCAAATATATTCAGGGAATTTTCAGATAGTTATTCTTCAGTAGGTCAGAACAAAAAATTAGAGATTCCTGGATAAATCCAGGAGTCACTTGCCCTAATCTAGCTGAAACCCTGTTGTAAGGCACAGCCAGTAGTTCATTATTAACCCTTTTCTTCCAACTCAGCTGAACAAAGTGCACAACAGAACATAACAAGAGAAAAGAAGATGCATTATTTTAAATATGTTTTAAATATGTCTGACTCTGAGATGCTAAATCGAAATACTTTAATTATTAACTGCATGGAATATGGTTCTAGAGGATGACCCACATGAATTATTTTCCATTTTGATCTCAACAAATTGGTGGATGATAGCTTAACAGAATGTCATTACTGAGAGAAATGTTTAAAAAGAAGCTTGTTTGATCTCTCCCCATAACAGAAATTTAATATAATGATTTTTAAATTGTATATATTTTATTTTTATAGTCTTATCCTTACTATTAATACATTTGAATGATTTTATTGTTTATATACTTTTAATATTTTCAAAAAATCTTGCAAAATCTACCCACTCTACTTTTGGTATGGATTAAATCAATAAATGTACAAATAAATACTATATTTAGTATAAATAAATACCATATGCATGCATGGATTAAGGTTTAAAAACATTCAAAGTATAACTTGATAGATAGTACAATTCGATGAAAAGCCTTCAACTATGTGAATGGTATCCCTTCCAGATTTTAGCTGTGTCTGGGCGATTTCTTGACCCTGTTCCTTTTTCTTACAAATTATTAACACAAGATATGGATTGAGGAGTTTTTCAAATACTGGGAACTAATCAAAGTACTGTCCTTTGAAAATCCTTAAATAGAAGGCTTACAATAAGATAACATGGATACGCTGAGTTTAGAGTTCTACAAAACCTTATTTTTTCAACTGAATACCAGTGTTTATGCTGTTTTAAATATGAATTAGTAAGGAATCTGCAACAAAGAAACTTAGTGAAGTTAAGTCCATAACTGGGGAAAATTACTTTCAGTAAGTGAGTTCAGTAGGTTTGAGTTCAATATGTTTAGAATAGGAATGATTGAATGTATGAATGTGAAAGGATCATTTCATGGACAATGGTGTCACTCTGGGAATTCAATTATCCTCTTTATGAGTATATAAAATCCTTCAAAGTGATGAAGACGTAAGTAGATGTCATAACTGAATGTGACTTACTCTGGGAACTATGAGCTTCATCTCTTGAAAATATCTTTCTGGCAATGTAGGATAAGAATAATTATGGCCCTGGCTTTCCTCAAGTTTATCAGATGATGAATAAATATTAGGGACAATATCTCTGGTAGATGCATTTTTTAGCATGCAGCAAGTTCCAGGTTTAATCCTTGGCAGCCCAATAAGAAGGATGAAGTAGTAGTTAGTGTACACATTTGCCTGAAGATCTTAGAGCATCACTACAAATTACAGAAGACAACAACAGCTAAATTACCTGATTTAATATAATTTTGCATTATGTTTCCTCTTAATTAGCAAAGCTAATGGCAGGATACTGAAATCTGTGTAAACAGAAAAGCTTCCTAAAGCAGACAGCCAGCATTCCCTTTATCAGATCGGTAAATGTTTCTGTTTCTTTCCAAATTATACTTCTATATATTAATTTAAATATTGACTAAGATCTGATTTTAAACATGCATTAGGGAGAAAATAGCAATAGATGCGAAGGATAACTGGAGCAATATCCAGATGGTAAAATATACAGAACAATATTTCTAAACCTGAAAAATGTGTAATTTGTTCACTAACAGAGGAACTGCCAACTGGCAGTCTTTGGCTACAACAATTTTATCTGGCCCTTGGTGGTACTATCAGATTTTAATCAGAATACTGTGTGATAAAAATAATGGCTTGAAGCATCTCTTTGATGAAACATTTCTAAACTCAAGGTTGGAGTTAGGCTTTTTAAACATTCTTAGCCTTAGAACTTTCCAAAGTTCACTGATATTTATATTCAGTTATATATCAGTTATTTTTAAAGAGATGTTAAAATTGACATTACGAAGCTTGGAAATGAGACCAATCCTGAAAACCACAATCTTTTGGCAATTGACTTAATCACTTCAATCACCAATAAGATGATGTTGGAATTACAAAGAATGTGAAATGACCCAAAACCAGGCAAATTCATGCACTTTATGTGCAACATTATGTGAAATTCTCCCATCATAACAGAGTTTGAACAGAATAGCACGGCCTATCCAATCTTTCTCTAGTTAATTAATGGGTAGAGAAACACTGAAATAATGAAGGTATTTATTCTGATATTGGAACATAGAATACCTGTCAAGAGAATTTAATCCCATTATTATTACTAATGTTCTTACTAATCAATGTCATACTCTCAACTTATTTTATTGAATTTTACATCAATTTCCTGATGAAATAACTGGAAGTTGTTTCTCAAGGAAAATTAACTACAGAAGACTCTGAGTAAGCCCTGCTTCAATGGTAACTCCTGTACAGAGACTAACCAAGAAACTATGGTAGATCAATGTCAACAAGTTTGTGTGCCAACTTTGCTTGGATGAGATTTATATCAAGGGGCCAGGAATCTGCGATATTAATTTGGAAATCCCCATGTTTAACAGCTAAACTGCATAGTACTTACATGATTCAGATTGCCACATTATTCTGTATATTATTCAACAAATAACAGATAATCATTCATCAGTGAATCCTAAAGGTATTTTAATGTGCTATTTAAAATAAATTCTGATATATGTTTATTTACAATTTATATTATTATACAGGATTTGAAGAATAAGAGATGATTCAGAGTACGTGGATGCTCATTGTAATAGCTGTCATTACCTCTTTAAAGCAGTTGTATCTTCTCTCAGGAGCAAGTGACTATTCTCTACAGTTATAATATAATCACAGGAAAATAACTGTTTGGTTTAAGGAACTGCAGACTGCTGCTACATGGAAAATTACACATGCTTCAATAACCTATTTGCCTTTCCAAAGTGTGCACAGCCTTAAGAGTAGGCGCGAACCATCTTATTGTGAGAAAGTTTGGTGGGAGGCAAATGAATGGGCACAAGTGAGGTCAGTTAAAAAGTTCAAGAACAGACCTACTATGAAGGCTTTAGGCTGCCAAGAAAGAGGTAATAAGAACTATGAAGACATCTATCCTGGCCATGCTAAGAGAGCCTTTGCACAGCAGACAAGGCACGACTTCTGGGACCCTCTATATGTCGATCCCTAGCCAAAGGATTCAGCGTGCCTTTCCTGTGAGATCCGATAGAGAAGGCTGATCTAAGTGGGGAAAGGCAGTCCCCCAGATAACCCAGTCTCATCAAGAAGGGCTTTAAAGGTTAAAACCAGCATCTTGTATTGGACCCAGAAGCAAACTGGCAACCAGTGCAGGTTGCAGAGCAGAGGTGTAACATGTGCTACCCTAGGAGGAGACATAACTCCCTGCGCTACTACATTTTATACCAGCTGAAGCTTCTAGATACTATTTAGGAACAGTCCTATGTACAGCGCATTGCACTAATCCAATCTGGAGGTGAGTAGGGCACGTGTGACTATAAGCAGGGCCTGCCAATCCAGGACCAGGTGCAATTGGTGCACAAGATGACTTTATGCAAAGGTCCTCCTAGCCACATTTGCCACCTGCTTCTCAAACAGGAATCACGAGCCCAGAAGGACCCCTCAGATTACGCACAGGGTCCTTCTGGGGTAGTGCAACTCCATCCGACACCAAAGATGGTATACTCCTCAACTCAGTGGACTCCCAAAACCAAAGCTGCTCTGTCTTGCCAGGATTCAGGTAAAAAGTGTGAACTTTTGAATATGGACAGGGACACTGCCTTTTTCTCTGCTGATGGATTTCCTATAGGGATTATTTACATCAGAAATCTCTTTGGTCCAGAAAAGTGTGTAGTCTATTTGAATGTGCGTCTGCAAACTCCATTCCAGGTACTTCTTTTGCACAGTCATATGAAGAATCACTAAGAAGCTTCTGTACTGTTTATTCTTTATTTCTTTCTTTAACTGTACTGCTTCCTTCATTTCTTTCATCTTTCTTCTCTTAACTTTTCTTTATATTTTTTCATACATGTCTTTTATTAAAAATTTTCAATATTTTTTTAAAAAACTTGAATTGTTCATATAGAAGCAATTATTTTATGAAACAAAACCTGAAGTAATTTTTTTTTAAAAAAAAAATCTGCCTTTTCCAATTGTAGTCAGTGAGAGGAAAATTTCCTCCAGCAGTTCTGGTGTAAGATTGCATGGCTATATATGGAAAGTATATAATTTACTGTGTTCCTTCCAGGGCTATGCACATGCTTAGGTAACATTCTCTAGGCTTATTGCTTTTATGGGACTTTTCCTCTTTAGAGAGGATGTTATTACAGCATGGAATTACAGTCATAAGTCATAGAGGTTGTTACGCAGGTCACTATGTGACTGTGCCTATTTTTACGATATTTTTTATGGTGGTTAAGTGAACAGCATGGTCATTAAGTGGACCCTCTGTACCCAATGGGCATTGTTTGTCAGAACTTGGAAGTAAAAGCAGTTTCCAGCAAAGAAACAATATAAATCATAGTCACATGACCACAGGAAGCACCAAATGGCTGTAAATGCAGGTTGGTTGTCAAGTGCTCAAAATGTGATCATGTGACCATGGGGAGAATGGCCATGGGAATTTCAAAATTAGTTCATAAGTAGCTCTAGGATAGTTCATTGTAACTTACAACAGTCACTAAGCAACTGGTCATAAGTCGAGGACCCCTGTACTCAATTTGCTATCCTAGAGCTATCCTACTGCATTCAAGAGTTCTCATTATGCAAAGTCTTATCCTGGTAGCATCACTCAGATTTAGAAATTCTGCTGGTAAATCCTCTGCACCAAGTGCCTCACTTGTAAATTTTAGCACCATGAATTCCAGTCAACATAACTAGTGACTGAGATGAACCAGATTGAGGAGGTTGCTGTAGACTTTCAGTCACATGTATGACTGATAAGTAATGTTGATCGCAAAATGTGTAAGTACAAGTATATACTGTACCTTGTTTTACCTGTAAGGAACACACACCTGACAAAAGGCAATCTTCACATCCAGAGTAGGCTCGCTGCAGTAATGCAAGAAATGGCGGCTCATAAATATCTGAAATTCAGAGAACAGTGGAATAATTATGTCTCATCCAAACTGGAGTTATTTATAATACTATTTCAATACATATAATTTCTATGGTATTGGGTCAATAGTGAAGGGGAAAAGATCACAATTAGATTTTAGTTACCCCTTACTTATTTGAAATATTGCTGGAATTCTTTTTGTCCTAATTCAATTATAATTCAGCAATATTATTATTGTTACATTTTCATGTTTGAACTAAAATAAAAAGAAACCAAAGAACTATGCTTAAAAACAGGCATAGGTAGAATTTTCTAGAAACTGTAGCAAAAAGTTCTGAACAGGACAGAGGCTATGTTTCAAAGGAGAGTGCTAATTGCACATAGAAGGTCCTAAGTTCAACCCAATCTAAAACAGGAATGGGTAGATAATTACCATCACATATTAAGATACATCGCAAAAAAACCTTCTTTACTTATTCTTTTCACTTAACCTGTTTCTTGCATTCCACTTTTATAAATGGTTTTATTGTGTAAATTTTGTGTTTTATTCTGTATTTTGATATGGCCTATGCGCTAATTAATAAAGTACTACTACAACTACAAAAAAAACCCTGCCACAAGTAGTCCTTGTGACCACTTGTTCAGTGACCAAAGTTAAGATGGCACAAATGAGGCAGACTTGCAACCAGTCCAAGAAATTGCAGCTACTGCAGCATCCCCACAATCATGTAATCACAATCCAGGTAAATGATTCATGACTACAACACTGCAGTGAGCAACAGTTAGTTGATCACCAGTGAGGAAGCCAACAGGAAAGATCACAAGTCACTTCCATAAGTCATTCCTGCCACTTTTTCTTGGAGAAGCCCAGAGGATCTTGTACTCCCTAGTACCTACATGCTGGCCTATCCATGCTCAATATGGATTGATATCAATAGGAGCACACAGCTCCTACAAGCTCATGCTCAATAATGCTTGCCTGCCACTCTTTCCTGCCAGCCTGCTTGTCTAGAACTCTGGTCATGTGATGTTTTCTTTTGATGATCCACATAATCTCTGGATTACAGCAGCAACTGGGACTGCCAGAATTACCATTGCTAAGCAATATGGTCATATGATTTCACACTTTATGACCACATCACTTAGTGATGGAAATTCCAATGTCGATTGCTGTCATGTCCAAAATACTTTCCTGAAGAGCCATGGGTCCATTGCTTTTCAGAAGATCAATATGGTGCATTAGTCCACATATCCAGGAGAAAGCTATTCCACAGAAGAGCATTACCAAGAAGGCTTCATTACAAGGTCCTATAGATGCCCTTCTCTTGGTGGAGGGACCTTTAATAAGCCTTCTTTCTCAGGAATCCTAAAACTGGAGTACTAAGGAAGCAGGTGAAAATATAACTTTGGTGCCCTTGTCTCTTTCATAATTTTTACTTCCATGTTTTCTCGGAATGAATAAAAACAGTAGGGTAAAATATATTTCTGAGTGAACAGGACCATAGTACAAGCCTATATGGAAGTGTTTTTTCTTAAACCAAATGCATTTTTCCCAGGTTCATGCTGGAATTCTGCCTTCGATTGGCAAATTTGGGCTTCATTATCCTCTTCCTGGTTAATTTGCACATATTTTTATGCAAACATACCGTACGTTATTATATGCAAACCAGCCACACTCTTTTCAAAGTTTCTGATTATACATTATTTGTTGCAGGCTATTGCTGTGCAGACTTTGAAATATTCACCATTTCTTGAGCTTGCAGTTGTGTTTCACAGTTTATAACAAACAAGGCCCTGCACTAAATATCTTCTTTTTCCTAGTAGACACTCAACTATCCAGTTCCTAATGCCACTGAATCAGGAAGTGGGGTAGGCAGCAAAATCTCTCACCATGAGCTCAGTCTAAAGTGAGTCATGCATTCAATTTTTAATGAATGAGTTACAATCTTATTACAAAAAAAAAAAAAAAGTCCAAGACCTTTCTAGTGTTGTATTGCAATAACTCATTTTGCTGTCTCATAGCTCAGTGACTCACTAGAGAAGCTTTCTACTTCTTAGATGGTTTGATTGGGCTTCCTCCGCCCACCCTTTCTTTCTGCAGTATTGTAAAAAGCTTTTAATATTAATCACAATTGCAATTTCTAGAAATCTTGAAGATAATGATGTCTTCTCACAATAGGGCACTCAGCATCTAAGTCCCATTAGGCAGACAATGATGCAGGAGCATTGCTAGGATATCCAAGGCTTATTTTCACCTTTCAAATGCACTGAGTTTGAGGCTTAGTGGAAAAGGAAAGAAGGTCCATCTGTTGCTCAATGAGTTTTCTTCTGCAGCAATACATTTTGCACGCACTGATTGCAATGGACAGATTGTATCTATCCTCCAACTCCATCCTCTAAAAGAACATTTTTTTCTCAACAAGAAAAAAATTCAGTGCATCCATTAATTTATATTTCTATCTATATCCAGGGATGAGAATATACTCTGTTCAAATTCTTTTTTGATAACTGGAAAAAATATTCTAATGTTTGGAGAAAATGGGGGAAAATGATTTTTAACCTCTGTGAAAGTCAAAGAAATAGATTAATTCATATAGAATGATGGAGTTCTTAACTATCTGCCTATAAATGCTTGTTATAATTAAAAGACCTGGGCAGAAATTACTTTTTAAAAATCTCCATCAATTTTTCTGAAATTCTCTTTCTTCCTCCAATAATTCCTCAAGGACACAACTCTTCCTTAGCAACTACAGTGGCAAAACTATGAAATACATTTCAAGGGACATTTCCTCTTGAGATTTAATTGAATCATGGGAAATTAAGTAGATTATAGGGTGATAGAGGGATGAGTGTACAATAGAGACAGAGCATTCATAGAAATAACTTTGGCTTTCTTCTAAATAAGTGCAAGAAAACCAACATGACATCTATGAGAAATCCTCCAAAATTTTCTTCTCTGTTGAATGAATTTCTAAAACAATTTATTTTTTGTCAAAATAGAATGAATGCACCAGAATTTCTCAGTGCAAAATTAGTTATTGATTACCTTTACAGATGGATCTGCCTTTTTTAATATAAGCAATATAGTTGTTCTTTATCATTACTTGGCATCTTTGTGGTGACAGACTGGATTTTTTCCCCTCTCTTTTGACAACTGTGATTTCTATCATTGTGAGAATAATTGTTACATAGTTATGGCATTCCATTGTGAAAGCCATGTTTACACATGTGTCATTTATTAGAAATGGAATTATGCAGAT
>JANHZU010005023.1:439175-454805 GCA_032468055.1 Acrochordus granulatus | reverse complement strand
ATTGAAGGGAAGAGGAGAAGGGGACGGCAGAGGATGAGATGGATAGATAGCATCGTCAGTGTGATGGGTGTGAGCTTCGGAAGACTCCGGAAGGCAGTGCAAGACAGGGGGCCTGGCATAATGCAGTCCATGGGGTTGCGAAGAGTCGGACATGACTGCGCGACTGAACAACAACAACAGTGTTTATCACTATAGTGCCTCAAAAAAGAAAGCCTTAACCATGGAAAAAATATCCATGATATCCCTTGAAGTAATCTCTCTTCAGGTTGATTGACCCAAAACCAGCCAAGGAAATAATTACAACATTATGACACAACACATACAACCAGACCAAATACACGCACACACACACACAAAAAACAGCTTATGGAATTAGTAGACTCTTGTTTTACCATATGCCTTTAGTCTAACAGTTAAATCAGTGTACAGATCAAAGGATCCCTCACGGGATCCCTCATTTCAGGATTCATATCAGAAGAATTAATGCAGCTGAATATGTCCTAAAGTATTAATGAAATGCTTTAAGAGGGGATCTCTTCTATGTAAGTATTCAGAATTAATAAAACTTTGCTAATTGCATTTATTCTAGCTTCCTATGTCCATTTTCCTTTAGAATCTGAAAAAATGGCCACCTAAGCCAGCAGAATTTACCACTGTGATGATGAATTTTTGTTGAGTAACAAAAATGAAAACATACAATCTATTCAAGTCTTCTTCTATTACAGCCTGAAATATTGTTCCACTCTGTAGATGACACCTCTGCCATAATTAAAAAGGAACAGTTGGGTCTTGAAAACATTTTTACACCTGCTTGATATCTGTCCCTATGCAGTAAAGGCTGTCATGAAAAAAGTGTGAGTTTTGGTATTGACTTTATTTCTGTTTCCTTATATAATTCAGGATGGACTGAGCAATTCCATTTTTTAAATTCTAATAATTATGCATGTTTTCATTTCCTAATTATTAATATCATGAACTGAGCTTTTAATTAGCAAACTAAGACTTACTTAGTCAAGCTAGTCTCTTGTTTTCTCCACAAAGCCTGTTGCTATTTTCTGTGAGTCCAGTAATAAGACACTTCCTTAGATAATTATTTCCTGCGTTTGCCTTAACTAGGCGTCTAATACCCACTAGACAGTTAACAACTAGTTAACAAGGACTAGCAGCTAATCTTTGCTGATATGTAACTTTCTCTTACTGATGCCTAAACCATGAACCTGGTTCCTAACTTATTTTCCCAAAGCAATTTAAGCAACCTCTTGTGGGTGAGGGAGAAAGAGAAGAAAGAAATGGCTAGAATTTTGTCCAGAAAAACTGTTTGTGGGTGGTGTACTGGCTTGACCTCTTCTGTTGCTTGCACTCAGTGTGGATGGCTGGGAAAGGATGTCTTCTGTGTAAGTATTCAGAATTAATCAACCAAACTTTGCTAATTGCATTTATTCTGGCTTCTGATGTCTATTTCTTCTTTAGAATCGAAAAATTGCATCTCAGCCAGCAGAGCTTACCACTGTGCATGATGAATAACATTTTGTTGAGTAACCAAAATGAAAACATACAGTCTAATTTTTCACACTGGGAAAAGCCAAGATAGTGAAAGCATCTTGGTATATACTGATGTATGTATATCAGTAACACTTGATATCCTTTCCAACTCATATAGATAATTAACTTGACACATGTGTAATATTTTCACAAGTCTGCACAAGAAGACATATATATCCTGCCCTCCAAAATCTGTGCATTGCTAAAACATCATGCGTGAAATAGACATTGAACATAGATGCTACATGCTCTGATCTGAGACACTTCAGTTGTTAAAGAAGAAAATAATTCTTGTAACAGAAGAATCTGCCTTGTAACAAAGCCACATTGTGGAGGATTTTATACAGCTCAGCCTAGGATTTTTTTTCTTTTGCTCCATAAAAGTTTCTGTTCACAAACATATAAAGTCTTGCATTTAGCTTTGTTTTTCCATGTTTTAAAAACCTGTTTTGACACCTCAACAGTCAAGGGGGACAGTTGGATGCAAAATGAAACTTTCATAATGTTAGATGCAGCTGATCCAAATGTCCACAATCTTCCCACATAGCAAATTTCAGTATCAATTATGAATCTTCTCTAAGAAAGAAACCTTGAAATCTCAAAATGTAGATCATGAGATAGGGAAGTACTTTCACTGGTTCTAGAACAGAAGTTCCCACATTTTCTCAGAACACAAAGCCCCTAGCAGTTTCAAAACTGTGTGCTGCAATATCCTGGGGTACCTTAATAGATTCATTAACAGAACTGTTATCAGTTAATAGAATTTATTAATAGTATACTATCCTGCAGCACTCCCATGAATTCACGGTGGTGCCTTGAAATGCCGTAGTGCACTATTTTGAAGTTTTTCTTCTTCAAGTATGGCCACTCCACCACATACGTTTGTCTGTGAATCTTCAGAAATATTCAGAGGTATTTTATGTAGTTATTTAATTTAATAATTTCATTTGTCCATGAAATTATGGTCAAATGGAATTATCAAGATGGCCATTTTATAACAAACTCTGGGTGACTCCCTACCAAAATTTTGCATTATTATTTACATTATTATTTTTTAAAACATATTGATATGTCTACAACTATTTCTGATGGACCTTAATAGGGTCAAGAAATGACAACGTATTTTTTCATATATTCTGAGACTGTAATAATCTTCGAATATGTAGAATAATATATACTAGAATTCAAACAGAAAACCTCTTGGGTTATATAGCAGCAGATCTGAGACTTGCAAAAGTACCAAATAATTTTTTTATACTTCTGGAAAGAAAGACCAATATTTTTGCTGACATACCAATGAAAGGGTAGGTAGGTAGTAAGATTAAAAACAGAGAGCAAAATGCTCTTGATTATAATTTCATCACTGACACCTACCCCAAGCCAGACAATCCATTCCATATGTTGTGTTGCTAAGCATAACAACATCCACCCACATCTTGGAATAAAAAGAGAACAAGTGAAATTCAAATGTTCCAAAGAGTCAATGTCCTCATACTGTCATGACATCAAATCTTGAGGAGGTCATTATCATCTGAAATTTTAATTCACCTCTCACATATTTCCCCAAAGATGTATTGTTCATTCGCATGTTTGTTTCCACTTGAAAAATTCTGTCAAAGCCTGTCAGACCCCCTCAGTATATTTATCTCTCACAGTTATTGGTAAGAATGGAGGCACCTTGGGCAGTTATTCACTGAACAGTGCAAAAAGATAGATATAAAAGTTTTATTTCAATCAAGTTACTGAAATGTTCTAGTTCAATGCCTTCATCCATCTGAAACTAAAGTTAAAGATATCTCTGTATAGTGGCCAAGAAGTCACCAGCATGGAATAACAAAGGATTTACAGACTATCATTTGGTCAATTTGGGATGTGTGTGTGTATATGTATGTATACACTGTATATATGTGTGTGTGTACACACACACACATATACATACAATAAATATATGTTTAATCACATCATAATAAATTTGCATCTAATGCATGATACATCCTTTTATTTATTATATTTATATCCTACCTTTATTTGTACCAATCAAGGTGGTATACTTAGGACTCCCTCCTCCTTTTTTGTACAATAACTCTGTAAGGTGGGTTGGGCTGAAAGAAAATGATTGGCCCAAGTCACTCAGCTGGCTTTCATTCCTAAGGGAGGACTAGAATTCATAGCATCCTAGTTTTTAGTACAAATCTTTAACCATTTCATCAAACTCTCTCTCTCTCTTTGTCTACAGTCCTATTTTGAAACTTGAAAGTCCTATCAGTATAAGGTTATTATAAGACTATTCACACACATAACTAACTAGGCCTTAAGGAAAAATTTGAAATATATTGCTACTAATGTAGATCAGGTCCAAAGAAACAGTGATTTTTCAGTGACAGTTCTGTAGATGTGGAGTGTTTTCTATTAAGAACATTCTTCTTATAGCCTTTAGGGAATCACCAAAGATTTATTTAAAGAAGCTGTCTAATAATTTATTTGCTGACATACCAATGAAAGGGTAGGTAGATAGTCGGATTAAAAACAAAGAGCAAAATGCCTTAGGATCTGCATAACTAAATTCTTGATTATAACTTTTTTTTAACTTTTAATTTATTACATTCCTCTATTAATTGGATTTTTAAAATATTGTTGGTACTCTGGTAAGGGATTTCTCACAAGGAAAGAACAGAGGACAAATAAACCAGCCTACAAACCACAGCCATTAAGATAGATTTCTCAGCCAAGCAGGCCAAATTTCCATTAGTCCTTGCTTCTTAAGATACAATAGGTCATAGAAAGATGTGTGAGACAGAACAAACTTCACCTGTTAGAATTTGGGTTCATATATTGCATTAACCATGGATTATTTCATTCATGATTTATTAAACAAGCCACAATAGTTAGATTTATACATGAATGTAAATAATAAGCCATGGCTTGAAAGCTATACTAGTTCAGCTAATACAATAAGCCTAAAAAACAAACTATGTTATGATTTGGTGTGAAGAACGACTCCTCCAGCGCTTGCCATTGCACAGCTACAGTTAAATGTAACATCTAATGATGTATCTGTTGTTAGTGGGATACGAAAATGACCTTCTCCTGAAGATCTAAGGAGGTAGGTTCAAAATGCAGCGTTTCATCAAGATCTAGGGCAACACAGAAGGAGAAAAAGCAGATGAACTCACATCCACATATGCTATATGCTCTGTGAATCACACACATAACCTTTAATTTTTTGTGTGTGTGTGTGTGTGTGTAAAATGAGCCTCCCTTAGTACATGATTTCAAGCAATGACTCAAAGCCATCTGTTTGGGATGCTTCAGTCTTGGATTTGATGACTCTCTCAAAAATAATTGCCATGGTTCTATAATTCCAACTCACAGACAGTGATCAGCTCAGTGATGTGTATTACATTTACCAGGTCTGTCTCTTTGATTATTCCTTCTTTTCTTCTTTCAGAAAAATAAAAGGAAAAGACATATTGCTCATTGTCTCTTCTTCTTGCCATTTTGCTTTACCTCTCAGCATTGGTATAACAATATATAATTTTATAAGGACAAGGTGGTGTTCTTGGGAGTAAGAGGGAGCTATTCAGATGAGAAACACTCATATAGTTATAAGCTAAATCATTTGCCTTCATATGCTACTCAAGAAGTGGGTTGATTTAGCAACATATCTGATAAATAGGAAAAACTTGCATACATTTTCATTAAAATATTAAAAGCTATTATGAGATAAGATATAGTTATTACTCAACACAGATATAATAGTAAATATGGAATATTTAAGCAATATCTATGTTTTGTTTCTTGTACTAACTCTCATCACTGTCCAAGTATCTAAATGTTCCTCATTGCATATTTTATTACTAGTTTCTCTAGAACTTATCACAAAGTAAGCTATTTTGATCAGTATCATTCACCTGCAACAACTAGTCAGACCAAGGAATAATAGAAAGCAGTAAGAACATACTGGACAAAATTACTGGACATAAATTATGTATTAAAAATACATCTAAGTGCAGCAGGTATTCATTTGTAAAACAAATGGAATTCTACATCCTTTTTTTAACCTCAGATATCTTAAGAAGCCTTTGTGAACAAATATATATATATATATATATATTGCAGAAAGGCCCTTTCTGAATCCAAATTACCTAGACCTAGAATCAAGTCTGAAATGAGGAAGAAGAATATGAGGATTTGAGTTATGGGGGTGCTTCCTTTCAAGATTAATTATCACCATGTGCTGTCTTTAGGGAGGATGGTTAAACAACAAGACAACAAAACAGAATCATTGACTACAATATTCCATTCAGAAGCAACACAGATAAACACAATATTCATAATAGACAAGTCTTACAAAGCAGAAAGACCAAGAGAAATCATGTAGCTTCAAATTTCCATTGTTCTCTCCATAGTTCAAATCATTAATTTAATAGACAATAGAACAGAACTTCCATGGGCAACAAACATTTTACCCATCTTGAACACATAATTCTGCTAAATTCTTTGCAGAATATTTTTGACTGTCCTATTAAGAGTGATATTGATTATATTAATGCCATCCTTTATTCATGGCTGCAAGTACAAAAAAGACATACACAGAAATGCAATTTTGTGGACCTCCTCCTATTTCAATGGGACTCATCAGCCTTACCTAATGGTATAACAGCAGGGGGCATTTATTTGCCAATTGTGCTTTAATAATATGCAAAATTAAAATGGCAGTGCCCCAAATGTAAAACCTACATTAAGGTTAAGGGTTGCACCCAGCCCTCTGCAATAATTCTTTCCTTAGGAAATCTGTGCTGTCATGGTAAGTAAAGGACTCAGCTTGACTTGGTAAGATGCTCTACTGCTGCTACTTGAAACCTTAGTTACAATGGAGCTCATCTTGTATAGAGATTAAGAATTTGGCTTTCTATATATGTTTGCCCCAAACTTTAAATCCTGAATTTCTTTCTCCCCTCCTTTTGTTATAATGGAGTGTTTGTAATCCATTTCTTGTGTTGGCCTGATTACTCTTAATTTTGCTTACAAAAATCCTTCTGAGCTTGACTCTGCATTTCCTGCCTGGCAGTCCAGCTCTCTCACAGCCCTTAGTTTCATCCTCAAAACCAATATTTATATGCTTTAGTTATCTTGCATTTCATGCTCTTGTACAATTAATGTTATATTTGTATCCTGTTATATAACATGTTTGCAATTTCTGCACCAGAATTTCTCATTCAAATTACACATATACATTACTGAAACCAACCTTTCTTTGCTGTAAGATTTCTTTTGAGATTTTCTCCTTCTGTCTAGAACATTTTGATCCCTCATGCTTCCTGGTATTGAGAGAAAAGCTATGATCTAACTACAATAATGACAGGAACTCACCAGCATGAAAGTATCTATCTTTTTATAATGTTCCACAAATAAGCCACAACATTACTATGATCTCTACTAATTGGAAGAACCCTAAATAAAATAAGGATTGGAATAAAATTTATCTAACTTGAAACTCTATATAACCTGAGACATTCTCTGTTCTCATTTTTTTTAAATCTTTGCCCACTTAGTAAATTACAGTTGAGATCTGAACTTGTAACTTCCATCTCAACTCATCCATTTAGCCGGTGCACTTCTACTCTACACTACCCTAGTTTTCATGTTGAACTAGTGGCTGCTGACTTAAATTCAGTAAGGCAGCATGAAGTAGGAAAGTAAAAACTGCTGTAATGAAAATATTCCAACAACTAACTGCATCTCTTACAAGATGAGCCTTAGTAAACCATATGATTACATCTCTATTCGATGGTTAGGAAATAAAAATAACAACAACACTGTTGAATTCTATATGATTGTTTTGGGAATGACTAAGATAAATAAAGGATTTAAGCTCTTAAAATTATTAATTATTAACATGATTTCTACAAATCATGCATTAGTGCAATGTTGTTTTTATCTTTAGAGATATTTACTGCAGGGTAACATAAGTTCCACCATTTAAGCTTTCTCCACTCAGCTTCACAGTCAAGGAAATGGTAATACTGTTATAAATCCCTAGCTTGTATCCATAAATATATTCTTTCTATATTTAAGAGAAATTACCATATCCAAACCCATAAAGATGCTCAAAACTACATTCCAACTATATTCCAGTCAATACCTTAAATAGGGAATCTTGGCTTTCTTTGATCTCTCCTCACTAATTTGCCATTTTGTTTTGTTGATTAGCTTAATCTTCCGACAGTCATTATTCCCTTTCCTGCTTATTTTTAGTTCCCATTGCAGAGAATATTTTTAGTCCATTTCAGTCCAGCACTATTATGCTTTGAGGCCAAGCTATTCTGTGAGAAACAAAATCATGAATCTGTTCTGTAACATTAATGCCAATAGATATAATACTTTGTTCTATTTAGTGAAGTGTCTTGGTTAGCATTAAATGTGAGAAGTGACTTGTAGAAATAGCCTTCTGTTGATTCTGTGAAACAAACTGTGAAATATATTTAGCCCAGACCTAATTATCTTTATGAATTACGTCCCCCAACTCCACTTAATATACCAAAATACAAAGAAATTGTGTTGTCAATGCATGGGAGTGCACAGAGAACAGAAATATGGATGGCAAGTGAAGTGATCCTCCAACGTTTTACAAATGAAACAGCCTTCCATGCAATGCAGCAAATCTCTCTAATCATAAATGCCACCATCCTATCTAGAACTGACAGAGAACATGGATTCTTAAGATTAAGAATTATATTTCTTTGAAATATCTGAAATGTTTCTTATTTTAGGGAAATGCTCTTTGCAAAATCTAGCTAAATGTCCCAAATGTTGCTTTAGAAAACATTTTCTCAGGAAAATAATCATGAAGGAATTGATGCTCATCAAAACATGAGCTTGATGAATACAGGATAAATACTATAAGCAATCTAGATGAATGGAGTTGTACAGCTATATTGTTGTAGGCTGTGCACAGAGACAATAGCTTCCATTCATAGATGAAGAGGTGGAGGAAGAAAGTGAATGAGAGAGAGAAATGCAGAAGTAAGCAATTAGGGAACACAAATCAAATGTATTAAATAAATAAAAGATGGGGAAAATCCATCTTTGGTAATGGTTCTTGGGGAAAAGATTGTGGAAGACAAGTGCAATGCAAACTGAATATTATTGATTTTAGGCTACACCATAAAAAAGCAGTTATCAAATCAAGTAATAGGATGATCAGGGATCTAGGAATTCAACTGAAGGAAGTAAGAATGTTGTAGCCTTGAGAAGACCGAAAAAGAGCAGGTTATGGTAGCATTCTTCAAATACCTGGAAGGATGTTTTGCAAAGGTTAAGAGATGTCATCCATCACTCTAACTTGCAAGGCAAGTTGCAAGATAGCAAAATCCAGTCAATTGTAGAAAATTGTAACAGAGTAAATAATTTGATAGTGGAACCAATTACCCAGACAGCTGGTGAGTCTCTCTCCACTGGATATGTTCATGAGGACCCTAAAGAGCACATTTTGGCGGGGGGCTTTATGAGTCCCTTCCAACACTATCATTCTATGATTGTGTGATTCCATTTACACCAGTAAGAACAAGCTGACAAAAATTTACAGATTCTTCTTTCATTCACCTTTTTATCTGCTATATTTTATAGTTTATTTTGCCTTTCCTTTAGGAGTGCAAAGCGACATATGTTGTGTACCTTCAGCCCATATTTCCATAAAACAATAATCCTGTGAGGTAGATTGGACTGAGAAACAATGATAGACCCAAAGTCATCCAGTGATTTTTTGTAACCCAAAACAGACTTGAACCTGTGTCTCTTCAGTGCCAGTCCAACATCTAAACCATTATCTATACTGGCTATCTTGTTTATGGATTGACTGTTATTTTAAAAGTTTTTGTATTTTTAATTACATTGTAATCCAGATTGTGAGGATTTTACACTAAAAAGCACATTACACATCTATTTAAACTGAAAAAAGAGGATGACAAATAGACTTGGATAATCTACATCTGTCTCTTCTCCTCCAATATGTTCTTCTGTACAATGTTTGAGTAACCTTCTGCCTTTTATAAAACTGAGGTACAGTATTTTGTTTCTTTATGGCAAAAAAAAATTAAAGAAAAGAAACAAGCAGAGAAAATCTTTTCTGAAAAGTGAGTTCTATTTGGTGCACTGGGGAAATTACCAGTTTTCTCAAATCAAACCATCTTTTTAATATGCATTAACAATTGCTTGGATTTTAATTCAGCGTTGAGTATATACAATTGTTTCGGTCTCATTCATGTCCATATCTTCATTTCACATTAAAGCTATGTTTTTATAATATTTATGGATACATAAGCAGAGCAGATTGACTATGAGGTTAAGCAGATTGACTATAAGTTATTTGGAAAATAACTCCATAATAGCTCCAATGTTTTGCAATCTCTACCTTGACATCTCTCCTCTCTATATGCTTCCCATTTTGAAGTCAATGATTTTTACCTTACAGGAAATTTCTCTATTATTTCATCCACCATTGTTTCAGTTGTGCAAATGTTACCAAGACTCTGAATTTTGGGCTACAAACTTAAATATCTTGGAGGTTAAATCATACTGAATCAGTGTGTGTGGATAGATTGTGTGGCAACCATAGTTTCTTAAATTATTCCATATGTGCTCAAATCAAAAGGCCTGAAAATGAGACAGATGGTGTGCAGAATTGGAAATATTCTGCCGTATATGAATTAATAGTATGTTATATATCCACAGCTGTGACTTATCTATGGTCAATAAAGCAAGGAAGAGCTGCATTATCTAGTATTGTCTAGCATACTGTGCAGGCTTTTAAAATCACAGGACCCATGCCAGACAATTCAGTTTTAAGAGATTTCAGATAAATTGAAAGAAATGTAATGAAAAGCTTTAGAATTTCTCTAGTCAATGAGAAGGCTCTCCAATCAATCAAAGAAAAAGACATGTTCATCACAAAATGTGACTCAATTGCAAATGCATAATTAAATTGGGAGCAACTGCACAGAAATATCAAATAACCTGAAAGTTAAGAACATACTGTACAATTTAATGCAGGATGTTTTGACACGTTGTCCCAAGCAGCAATAATGAAGGGGGGCTGCTACAGGAGGATTTCTATGAAAGAAATCAAATCAACTATCTTTTGTATTAAATCTCAAAGAGACTTTTTGATTACCTCAGTATAAAAAGTGAATAAAGTTAACTGAATATATATTAAATAAATAAATATATTTCAAAACAAATCATGTTGTTTTCTTAGCAACAGTATAAAAACAAGTTCCCACTTCCTTCTTTTTGGGAATATTTTGACTTGATAATCTAATCCATAGCTCTGAGCTTCTCTGGTGGTCATTCATTTAGTACCAAATGGGCCTGATCCTGCATAGATTCCAAGCCCAGACAAGGTTAGGCAATGGAACGCTTATTTATACTGATCTGATATTTAACCTATCTTTATATTGTTTGTTACCTCTAATACAGAAGTATTAATGTATTAATGTATCTCAACAATACATATTTAGAAGCAGTATTCCTGCTTGGACACAGTCATTGCTCTTATGCTAATTTTTCTAACTGCCCCAGTATCATACCTAAGGCCCCTAGGTAGGAGTCAATTTGGTGGTAATAGGTCATTTTTTTAAACTTGGCAACTTTAAGATGCATGGCCTCCACCTCTCAGAATTTCCTAGCCAACAATATTCTTGCTGTCTGTGTTTTATCCTAACGTGTCTGATTTTATTCACTTGATCCTATTTTATTATTCCAGTTTTCTAGATTTGTTGATTTCCATTTGGATTAAAAT
The DNA here is from genome assembly GCA_032468055.1 of Acrochordus granulatus. NCBI lineage: Eukaryota > Metazoa > Chordata > Lepidosauria > Squamata > Acrochordidae > Acrochordus > Acrochordus granulatus. The sequence continues at coordinate 443,464 of JANHZU010005023.1, read as the reverse complement.
TAAAAACTTAATATAAACTGTTTTATTCATTATAGTCATTAATAGTCTAAATAAAATACAATTAATAATACTTAAAGTCAATGAGCAAATGTCCAAGCAAGTTCCATACATGTCGGTTTATCACTTTCTTCTTATTATTAAATATTTTACTATAATTTTATTATAAGTATAAAATTATCCTAAATCCCAAACTTTTTGTTTATGTTTTATTACTTTTTGCTTATGATTTATTAGACTTTTTGTTTAAGTTTTGTTTATGTTTTATTAGAGTTAGTTCTTCCAGTTAACTGCAAAGTGTTAAGTGTTACTGAGTTTGTGTTTCAGGAACATAGAAAAATCAAGGAATTATTTTTGAAATACAAATGTTTATACTACTGCAGGTTCAAACATTCATTCAGAAGTTTCAATTTTTACAAAATGAGTAATTCATAAAATGGGCAGCTTAGAAAAAAAGCTTCATTCAAAACATCCAAATTGCAATAGTTCGTTATCAGACACCCTGGAAAATTGATGGTAGTCAGAACAAAAGTCTGCTCAAATCTACACTCTTTAAACATTCCTGGAAAGCATTACAATTCTGAAAAGGAAAGATTTTGTGTGCAAAAGAATATATTATGCAGCATACTCTCAAGTTGATTCCCAAGCTGAAAAAAAGAGAACAGAAAGAAGCAACTGCAAATGTTTCTTTTTTGCTCGCAGGTTGCAGATGTCTCTACTCCATATTCCTCATCATCTCTGTGTTATTTTTCCATATCAAACAAAAAAAAAACTTTTGGATAAAAGGCGAAACGTCTTCGACTTGAGAAAAATCCAGTCCAGATGCCTGTTTTTTAAACTATGCTGCGATGCAATTACCCTGGACGAGTGAGAGTCTTCACAGACATATATCAAACAATGTTAAAATGCATGGAGGAAAGCATCTCATTTAAACCACAACCTACTTATTCTTCTCCTACATCACATTTATTTCCCCTTCAAACAAGACCAGGATGGTGTAGGGGTACAAACAAAGACAAAGACATGAAAATATTTGACTATATACACATCTTACTTGATTTCTTGCAGTTCTCACAATAGAGAATATCTAGAGCAACTGTCTAACTTAGTAACGAACATCTTCCTGTTGATGTAAACTATATTTGCTTAAGAATCTTTTGGGGAAAACGTGGCCATGAATATACTGAGGACTCATTGACTCTTTGTCCATCTGTTGGGCATCCTATACTGTAAATATAAACTAAAATAATAATGTAATTGAAGTTGGGTAATGAAAGATCTAAAAAAAAAGAGCACCAAGGAAGCCACAGAATTATAAATTCCATTCATTAAATTCTATTAATTCATCCATCAGTCTGGCAGCCATTGTTTTCTTCTGGGATTTTAAAAAAATCTGTCTGGCTACCTACCTGGGAGTTCCTGTAGGTGGGAAGTGAGGGTATTCCGTATAAGTACTAACTAAGTCTGATTTTGATCAGGTTTTGTTTAGGCTTTTCTTAGATCAGCCATGGTCTTGGCTGATTTCTTTGAAAACATGCAGCTTATCTTGCTCAATTTTCTTTAAAACTGTGAATGTGAGTAATATCTCAAGTAACTTAATCAGAATCTCAGTGTAAGAAAAAATGCACTGACCGTGCAGTTTCCCTTAAACTGGCTTAATGGAAAAATGGATTAAGAAAAGATAATAAGGCACTGCATTTGCAATTTCCCACATAAATGTCTACATGGAGTCCTAACAATGTGTATTTAAGTAGAACAACAAAAAATTGATTGGTTGCTGTCTATGTGATTGCTAAGAGTCAACAACAATTTGATGGCATTCTATCAGTCATTTAAAAAAAGCATAGAATAATAATATTGCAATAACTCTGCAATGCAGCAAATGGCTGCTTTCAATATAGAATTTACTTTATTTTTCCAGAATGATTATCATCATTATTGCCATCTTTTCAATCACTAATTCACACAATGCATATTAAAGTATATTTAACTGGCAGTAAGGCAAGGCACCTAAATATCAGATGTTAGATATATAGACATGGCTAGAAAACATCATCTCAATTAACTTTTCTAACTCACACAGCTAGGGCTTTAATTCCTCTCAGATTTTAAACCCACAACTAAGTTTTTCACTCCTTTTTCACAAATACATGCAATGTATTGATGAAGATTCTCAGTCATCCAGAATTGTCTGGAAGTTGAGTCATGGCAACAGGACATCTTTTCTTTTGGTTTGAAAACCAAAATGACTCAACTCCAGACTACATGCAAAATTTCTAATATGGTTTCTCAATTATTAATATTTTCAGATTATATCCTCCATCCTAGACCATCTTTCATTTAGGCACTACCAGACCTTCTTAACCTCAGCAATGTACCAAATCAGAGGTGTCTGTAAGTTATGGATAAAAAAAATGGATGAAGCTTTGATTATTTAACTGCAGCTGTATTTTAGCTTTTTTTACCCATACTCTGTGGATAGCCCAGTACAAGATAAATTTTTCAGCTTGGAGAAAAAGCAGACAAGGGATAAGATGTTGGATGCAGGCTGAATCCATCTATATACCTTTCTACCTTACATTGAGATGTGTAGAATTTTAGAGCTGTGCAACTCTTCAGCAACCGCAGGAAAAGGCATGGCTGCTTTAAGATGTTTCAGACAAATTTCATGCTGATTTTCCACAGGCTCTGAAGCATTTGAAGGGTGAAGCTAAAGCACTGCACAGCTTTATTACATTTCTCTTTAAATGTTAGACAATTAATTTGTTTTATATCCTCTTACTTGACAATGATTAAGTTACCCACATGATCAAAATGGCCACATCATGCGCTCTCATATGATGATCATGACCCTTGACTCCATAGGCGTAAGTGTACCTGTTCCCCTTCCTTACATATACCTTGCAAGCACCAGTTGCTTGCACTGGTGGTTCGTAATCATGCACAAAAGTGGGCAAAATGTTCATTCACTTGCTCTTTATATCCTGGCATGGGGATATTTTTTGAGCATGCGCACTGACTTCAGGAAAATGCTGTCTTAAGTAACACCAGCATACACTGATGTAGAAACAGGCACCATTTCAATTCATTCACAGTTCTTTATTCAGGCAAGAACCTTTTCACAAGCAATGCACAAATATTTCTTACCTTGCCTCCAGCTTGTCACAGGTGGAAAAAAATGCATCCTCTAAAAGCTATTTGTAGCAGGCAACAGCCTGCCATTATAATTTGTTCAACACATAATTGACTGCAAATTATTTCTAACTATCAGTAAGCATGTGACTTTTCACAGTTGCTAATAAGACGCCCCTACAGTCCATGCATGAACTTATTATATTTAATGCTTTAACGATTCTGAAAGGATAAAATATACTTTGATTGCTATCTACCCATATAAAGTGAGTCTAAGTTGTGGCTTTTGAAGGCAAAATTTAATCAATAGCTTATCAGAACAGTAAAAGGAGTCGTTTCTGCTATACAGTTGAATGACTGCCTTCCTTAGGATAAAAGAAACAGAGTTTTGTTCCCGAACAGGAAGATTTAAAATTATGATATGAAATAGAGCATTCAGTTAGTCTTTCATACTCTTCATTCTGCGGAAATTATCAAGGCAGGATCAATTGTTAAGAAATGGGGCACTCCAATAATATATGAACTGTGCTAAGAAACATCCCTCCATTACGAAATGAAAGAATATTTAGCTGAGTTTTCACTGAAGAGCCAAGACATCAAATCACTCCCTTATAGATCTGCTTGTTCCTCTTTGCTGGATGAAGTAGATGTGCAATATTTCTAATTTATTTCAGAAGAATGGCTTTGAAAATTGCAAATGAAGGAACAGTGCATCTGTCATTGATTCATTAAAGTACCTATCACTTTCCAGGAGCACTGAGAAGCGGCAGCAGGCAAACATGCAATACAGGGGAAAGGCCTGGCTTTAATGGGCCATAGACCAGTTCTGTATTCACATTCCTATGCATTCTAAACCACATTTTCCAAACTGGATCTGGACTATTACACAGAATCTTCTATTCAATTTTATCTTTGTTCCACATTTTTCTATAGTAAGCTGACTACCAACTGCAGAATACTTCTAGCAAAATGTTGGCATGAGAGTGCATTTATTTAAACAATTTATATCGCTGCCTGTCGTGATGGGCTTTCATGAAAAGAAAAGACACCAGACAGAGAGGATGTCTTTTGGATGAGAAGCCTCGTATTGAACTTCCCAGTTCCTTTTATTGGTTACATGAGTAGAAAAGACATGCGCATAATGTGAGAATGTGGTCAGG
>JANHZU010005023.1:338688-352790 GCA_032468055.1 Acrochordus granulatus | reverse complement strand
CAGGCCTCTCTCATCTTTTTAAGTGGGAGAACTTGCACAATTGGTGGCTGACTAAATACTTTTTTGCCCCACTATACCCCCTCCCTCCTGAGAATCAGGACAACATTCCTTACATCATGAATATTGGTGATATGTGCCTCAAGAACTTTTTCCTGAACTTCTTTTAGTCTGCTACCTTTGTGTCCAAGTCTACGTTCCTATTGGTTCTCTGTTTGGGTAACACTTCCATTTGCTTAAAAATGTTTTTTTTTTGGATAGTTTCCTTGATGCTGCTCTTAAACCATTTACTACTGAATTTAGTAATGAGTTTTCCTCATCCTTTTCTTGCATTGCACCTGAGCTTCTACTGTTACCATTTTAAAAAGCCTCGAAGTTCTGCCCCACCACCACCACCACCATAAGGTGTAGGGTTGTCCATGTGCCCAAGGTAATCTCCCCTAACATCTATCAGAATTTCTGCTTCTGATTTATTTTAATTAAAATAAATACATAGGAATATATTTGCGGGGAATGCCTTTAGGAGCCCTGTTAGCTCCAGATACGTTCTTAGGAAATAAAATGTCAGTCAGCTGATTTTTTTATTTACTTGCATCTTCTGTAAAAGTCAGTGAAGTCAGAGTAAGCCAAGATTGCTGAGAGTATCCTAGGGTACTAAAGGGAGTATCAGTCTCAACAGTGCACTGCTGGTAAATCGATGGACTATGATGTCTTATGTCTGTCACAGCAACCATTTTGTGAGAATTTCCATTACACACTTTCAAAATTCCAAAGGAATATATTAACCTAAAATGTAGAGCTATACATTTTGTGGATCTCTGTTGGATTTGAAAGGAAATGAGCAGATGAAAGTAATTCTACAACTTTAATATATGCTTCAAGGTTACAAGAATTTCTTCTTCTGCCCCCCTAAAGTTCTGACCTTGGCATATAATCTAATGGTCCTTGTGGAGGTTGGCCCTCCTGTGCTTGATCATGTATAATGACGGTAGGCTGCTCCCATCTTCCCACATGGATCAGGCCTTATTTCCCCCACAATCTCTTCTGTATATGAAGAATTGTAACTTGATGTTTGTTGTTCACCAATTCACAACTGTACAGATTGGGGTTTTCTTTCTATTCAAATAAAATAACTTTTTTAGACATTCAACAATTTTCACATGTCTCACAAGGTCTGAAGCACTACACCAGTCTGGATTAAGTCTACCTTGTATTTTCTCTGGATAGTTTCACACTAACCCATGAATTGTAAACATATCCTATCTATGTAAGAATGATAAATGTCTTGTTGAAACTCCTATCACTCCAATTTTTTTTCCTTTAGATACCTCCTTAATTATCCATCTCCAATTCACTTCTGTTTGCCACCCATCTTTTCCCAGGTAGACATCAAACACAATTTTTGTTTAAGACTTTCTGAACTACAAATCAAAGATAGTATGTTCTGATCTAGTTAAAACTCACTTTTGTACCATTCTGCTATCTTGATTAGTTTTATAGAGATGTTCCACAAGATTCATCAGATTTGTTAATTTTCCTTGCAACCCTTTGTAAAAGAAATAAATTTTGCTCAGAACTCCAAAGTGCAATTTGTGTCACTTCTGTGAATGATTCAAAGTGTTGAACAGCCTTTTCTTGTTTTTTTTTTCCTTCTATTTTTTAGATTCCCAATTGGTTGTGTCAATTATAATCTGGCCCAAAGTGAACTCAGAATAAATAAATTCTTAATTAATAATGAGTTTTGACGGTTTCCCATGATCATTCTGGAGTGGTAAATAATCATGCACCTTTCTATTGCAATTTTTTTTTCAAGAGCCTTAGTGATAGTTGTCACAAAGCTTTAAAGCTATCCTTAGATCTGTGGTAAGGAAATCTGTGATAAAGATGCCAAGTCCTGGTATGCTGCATCATAACTGAGGGATTGGGAAAAATATGTGAAAGACACCAGGAATATACAGCAAAAGCATGCATTCCCATTAGGTTCACCAAGGTGTGAAGGTAATCCCAACTGTCCAGCTAAAACAAGCAGCCACCAGTGATATAGGAAAGTGCCAGAACCAGTTTATTACTTGAGTGACAATGACAAAGACCTCATTTCAAGCTATACAGGAAAAGGCACCCTATATTTTATAAAACAAAAAAGAAAACTTCCACATGATAAACAAAACAAAATGATTGTTGATACAGGTAATCCTCAATTTATGACTATAATTGAGCCTGGAATTATGGTCATAAATCATTGCAGCCGTTAAGTGGGTCACCATGGGTTCATGCCTAATTTTAAACCATTTCTGCAGCAGTCATTAAGCAAACACCACCGTTCTTAAGCAAATCCATTTTATCCAATGGGCATTGTTAGCCATAAACCTGAAGAAAACACTGAAAACTGGCAAAAAGTAAACAATTGTGATCATATGACTGTGGGACACCGCAAATGGTTGTGACAATGAGACGGCTGCCAAGCATCCAAAATGCAATCACGTGACGTCAAGGAGGTGGGTGGGTGACTATTGAAACTTCAAAATTGTGTTATAAGTATCTTTTAGTGTGGTCTGTCATAACTTCAGTCACTAAGCAACTGGTCATTAAGCGTGGACTATCTGTACAGTGTAAATTATCATATAATACCCTTAATTTCTTTAATTTTTTAAAAAAATCTTTAATTTCACATGCTACTAAATTAATGCTTATGATAATCCAACACAGATTAGAGCCCTACATAGAAAGAGAAATGCCAGGCTGCTTTTAGAAAGCTCTATGGTACCATCCACACTGGATAACAGAAAAAACAAGGAATCAAAAAACCAAGATCAATTTTAACTTTGTAATTAATATTGCTTTTATTGTTTTGTATTGTAAGCTGCCAAGAGTTGTCTTTTGCAAGATTGGCAGCATAGAAGTTTAATAAATAAATAATAATAAATTAAAGAAAAAGAAAATGTGAGCTTTATTGACTGTAGAAGGCCATTGACTGTGTTGAACATGTCAAATTGTGGAATGATCTTAGGAAAATGGGAATCTCAGAACACCTTATGTGAAATCTGTATGTGGGATAGGAAGCCACTGTTCAGACTGAGCATGGCAAAACAGACTGGATCCAGGATGGCAAAAAAGTGAGATAAGGCTGTACTTGAAAAATCCAATCCAGATGCCTGTTTTTTAAACTTTTGTTGCGATGCAATTACCCTGGACGAGTGAGAGTCTTCACAGACATAAGGCTGTATAATTTCTCCTTATTTTCTCCTTACGTACATACATACAACATACATACATAAATATGCCATTGAACTCAAAATGACTCTCGCGGCTTACAATAAAAACAATTAAACACCTTCAAAAATAAAAATTTTAAAAATACTGAAGGAAGCTAGACTGGAAGAAGATGAGCATGCTTTTAAAACTGAAGAAAGAAAGATAACTAGCCAGTGTTATGCTGATGCCACTATTCTGATAATTGAAAGTGTAAATGATCTGCCACAGTTAATAATTCAAGTCAGCAACTGAACAGAGAATAAATAGGCTATGATATATAACATAAACCAAAATAATGACAACAGGTAAGCAACCAAGTTCAGAATTTTTTTCTTTCATTTAGTGTTGAAATAGTAGATAAATGTTTGCCTTTTAGGATCTGAGTTCTAGCTGTGCCTTAGGCACAAAGCCAGATGGGTGACTTTGGATGGGTCACATTCTCTCAGCCCTAGGAAAAAGTCAATGCCAAACTCTTCTGAAAATCTTGCCAAGAAAACTGTAAGAATATTTTAGGCAGTTGCCAGGAGTCAACATTGATTCGAAGGTACAATATGCACACATATATTAACAGCAAAGGAATCATCATTCAAAAATATACCAGGGACTAGCACTTTATAGGGCAGTACAGAAGGCCTTGGAAAAGATATTCAAACACCATGATCTGCCTACACTTATAAGATGCATCTATACCTAAAAGATCAGAATTGTACAGACAATGGTTGTCCTTCTGATAATCTATACAATAGTCCTTGATTTATACTACTCAAAGATACAATGGAACTTCCAAAAGCTACTTACGACTGTTCCATAGTTCTCATGGTTGCACACACAAATGTGGTCATACATCTGCATTTTGAATGCTTGAAATTGGTTCATCTTCATGACCTGTTGCAGTGTTCCACAATCACATGATCACACTTTACAATATTTTCTGCCAGCTTCCGACCATTTCAGCTGGTTTCCAGCAAAAAACACCTACATGAATACATTGAGTCATTAAATGACTATAGCATTCACTTTAATAACTGCTCAGTTCATTTAATGACCGTGGTGTTCGCTTAATTACTGCCACAAAAAAGGTCATAAAATCAGGTTGGTCATGTAGGTGCCTTGACTTATTATTATCATGAATGAGAAATTCTGGGCTCCATTACGGCCATAAAATAAGGCCTACCTGTAGATGCAAAAGTTGCATTAGATTGGAAAACTAAAACATTGACACTTTTAGACTTTGGTGTTGGAGAACACTCCTGGGAATATCATGGACAGCCAGGAAAACAAGCATATAAATTGTAGAATAAATCAATTCAGAGTTTTCTTTTGAGGCACAAATAACCAAGCTTAAACTATCGTCCATTTGACACATTATACAAAGCTCCAGCACCCTTGAGAAGCCCATAATTCTTGGGAAAGTGGAAGGAAAGAGCAGAAGAGGATGGACTTGATTACAACAGCAATGAATGCACCATTGAGAGAAAGCAAATGCCAGGCGATGAGAGATCATCCTAAAGAAAATCTCTCTATGCTGTTGCTAAGGGTTGACACTGACTCACTTTCTAATAACAAGAATTAAAGCATAGCAGTTTACCTTTGTAACTTCTCCTACATTCATACTCATACCTCTGGCTTATGAGTCCTAATCAAAGGAAAAGAGGTAGAAACTGAGATACTGGGCGGACTCTGGCTCTATGAACTAACTCTTAGCATTCAGCTTGGAGTCAGAGTCATCCTGCATCTGCAACTTTACCCCTTCTTTGCAATCTTAACCAACAAGACTGTGAAACCATCACCATCTCCATATTGAGATATAGAAAAATTTCTGGTGTCATGGACGTAGAGAAGATACTCCTCCATCAGGTCGGTGGTGATCTCTGAGCTTGGTTGTTTTCTTGCAGATGATTTGTTACTAAAACTAGGTAACATCTGATGATATTATCTAGTTTGGTAATAATGAAATGTCTGCAAGAAAACAACCATGCTCAGAAAGCACCAAGGATCCCACAGTTCAACCCTGAGCGACAAATATTGTCTTCTATAGATAGTTCTCTGTTGAGGAGTAGAGTGTTGCTCCTTTAGGCCAAGTCACATCTGCCTATCTGGAAGCCCTGACTCTTTTTCCAGACCTCAAAATGTTTCTACTAGTTTTATTGAACTTTTGCTACCAGTAAGGAATACCGAGCATCTCAAACAGTTGATAATTAAAGAAAGTGCAAAGGAACTTCTATAAACCATAACTATTGATAGGAAATTATCAACCTTCTTGGAGGTATCTTGAAATTGATCACAAAATAAGAGCAGTGATCTCTTAATCATAAGAACAATTAAATTTTCTGAGAATTGGTTTATAACATCTATTAACAGTGACTGTACAGTGGACACTTTAGCAGTACATGCAATATAGATTCTACCTTTGCATCAAAACTTACTAAAATGCTGTTTTCTAGTGGAGGCTGGTATTATCTGCCTGTTGTCACCTTAATGGGTAATGCATCCATTAGAGCTAGGAAGAAAAGTCTCCTCTGTGGGATATATAAGCTGTTGATGAAATATCTAGGGATACTTCTGGAAGAAGTGTGTGGGTAGATGAAAAACCAGTGGGCTTTTGTTATCCCAGGCCCCTTTCTTTATAGGGCTGTCAGTCAACTGAGTTGCCAGTTCCTGGTTCCTGCCAAGGGAGTGCTACAAATGAAGCTCATTATGATGAGGGCTTTCATTTCAGCCTGTCATCTGGTAAAATATGCAGCTCAACAATTTAATGATCTTCTTTCATATAACAAGTTTAATCTTGTTTAGGGCTACTGGCTTACTAATGCAATAAATTTGTGCCTTCCCTTTTAGAATGCAAAATACGAAGCCAGGTGAATCTCTGGATTGAGAAACATCACTTTTTGTATTCTATGGCTGATGTCCAACAACTGTTCATCCAGATGGTAATTATCACTAGAACAGGAAGCAGATTTTAGTTTTGCATATTCCATTATGTTCTTAAAAAGATTAAACATTATGGCAACAAAGCAGAGGAGACGCTCCACAGGTCCTCCTTGCACATGTCACTAGAGCAGAATGGACATTTGTGTACATTATTCAAGACTCAGAAAGCTTTTAAATTCTGTTTTAATTAAAATATGTAGATGGATTATTGAAACAGAGAAGCCCCAGCACTGACGTCTCAACTAAGAGTCAAAATAATTGAAATCCTACTTAACTTGCATTTTATGTCATTGAGTATTGAGTCAGGTCTATTAATGAAGGTCCAAGTCCACAACCCACATTGTCTTTGGTCTCTTCTCAATATTAACATATCTCCATGCATTATACTTGGGGCTCTAAAAGATTTAAATTATAAAATCCTTTTTCCATATTTATTCTCTTATTTAAATTATATGTCTCTTTGAATAGCCGACATTGCATTATTAATTGTGTGGAACTTAAATCCATTCATAGACTAGTGCTATATGAAGTGGGTTTGATGCTAATTCATAGCAAGTATAAAATGCAGGCTTTTGATAAAAGGGATATGGTAAAAAATAGAATTCAGAACACTTAATCACATGTTTTTAAGGTACCAGGTATATAGCACTCATATATACATTCCTGATTGAAATGAGTTGGAAGATTTAAGCAAAAGATCCAGCAGATTACTTCAGCAGTGGATTTATAAGAGGATTTTGATGAAAAATTATGCCTTCCTTGTTTCCCCTTTTTGAAGATGTATTCCTTAAAGGGTCCTATTTAAGTGTTTGGCTTCAAGTTTAAATCCTGATCACAGTGTGTAGAATGCAGACTTAGTAGATAACCAAAATTAAGATTTATCTAATTGATTTAAATGGCTCTATTTTGTGTGTGATTGTATCCAAACCTAATCATAATTCTCTTCCTCTTCTTCAGAAATTTAATTCCAGGAGGTTGCTAGCTGGAACAATTGTCTTCCTAAACAAGAAAGGATAAATACAGCCACCAATATATTCACTCTGAAACAATGACTGATCCAAATTCAGAAGAAAATGATTGAACTATGTTTTTCTCCATTTAGAAGCAATAACTTGTATTCCCAAGAACTGAGCATACCCCCAAGAATTCATCTTTTAACATGATTGCTGCCTATAAAAATATAGTGGCAACTGATTGCAGATGGTCAAATTGTTGAGATAAATGACTTCTTACTGGCTTCTGTATGGGTATGGTAGTGTAGCAGCAAAATAAACTAGCTTATTAGATATTTTTCTGCTGTGTGGAGAGCTTAGTAGAATTATTAACAGACAGAGATTGATGGCCTGAAGTATAATATTCAGCCAGGAAGTCTCTCATGATATACACTATTCTTACTGCAATCTGTCTCTCTTGCTCCTGCCTGCTATTGATACTTTTCCTATTTTCACACTCCAGTCTTCATCATTCTCACTGTTCCCATATGGAATATTCAAGATACAATCCCCTGCGATGCACATCCAAAACAGACAGAGATTTGGTTGTCCTATCATGATCACCATCTTTATTTTTTTTTACTATCTCTGAGGACATTCCTGGGAAAGCCTTTTAAAAAATAAAACAAGCTAAAAGGAGGTAAGGATTTCAGTGATAGTGCCACTATTATAATCACCTACAAGTAGTATTTCTATCTTCATTAAACCAATGTACGTAAAATACATTTGGAATTGTATTCCACAACCTTGCTTTGACCTCATTTAAAGGCAGCGTATAATTTCTATTGGGCATCATAATTAGGAGTAAATAATCTAGAGTGAGCAGTAATGGCCCCTCAGCAGTAAAAATTCTAAAGGACTTCAAATTTCAAACTTCTAAAGAACTTCAGAATCTACTGGACATAAGAACTCACTATTTTAAACTCACTGGGGGAAAGGAAGAAAAATGTGTGTACGGTTAATTAATCCTCTTCTCTTCCCTCTCATCTTCAGTTACAGTTCAGAAAGTGCCTGGATTTTAAATTAGCTTTGTATCCTAACAATAGAAAAGTAAATTTGCTTTATAACCTTCCAATGCAGATGCTGTTTCAGGAGATTGAATTATCTTGTGATTCCAATTCACCACATCCTTTGCAAGTTGGAAGAAGAAATGCTAGACATTCATTGGAAAAATATAATGGACTCATGGGACTCCATGTAATTTCAGCAATGTTAACAATTAGACTGCAAGGTTATAAAAATCCTTGAAGCCTGGCCAGCCTTTACAAATTTCACATTTGGATTCTAGTAAGGAGAGAACTTGTACCCATGTTACAAAAGAAGGCAACTAATCTTGTTCAGATAGCATGGCTGAGCTACTATTTTCCTAGAAACCTTACTCTACTCCATAATATTGCAATCCCATTTATTAGGACCAGCCTAGAGGATGCATTCAAGGTATGTTTGCATTTAATTGGTTGTACACTGCCAAGAGTTGCCTCTAGGAGAGAGAAGCAGCATAAATAAATAATATGATTATTTTAGGGCAAATAGTATTAATTGGGATGAATGGTAAGTATTGGGATCAGAGCAGGCATGCAGATAAAATGTGACCCTTCCCTCCTATACATACATACATACATACAAACACATATACAAATACATATATATACATACACACACATTTCAAAAAAAATGGAAAAATAAAAGCAAAAGTGAAAAGTGGTAAAAATCAAAAGAGAATTAAAAAGAAGGCAAAGGAAGAGTGATTTTTCTCTCTTCCTTACAGCAATTATAAACATAATTGCTACCTTTTCTCCCCTCCCAAATTATATATCATGATTCCCTTTTTCCCATAAAGAACCTTTTTTGCTAACTAAATTCTGAGATTGTCAGTTCATTTTTTGTTCATTTTTCAGCAAAAAGTCCATAAAGATTTCCATTTTTTAATAAAAGTACTTATTATTCCTTCCAAATGAGACAAGACCATTTGGCCATTTACAAGTTCTGGCATCTTCACAATCCAACTCCTCCATTTTAGGTACAGTATTTCTGTATTTTTCCATCATTGTGCGTATAATAGCCTCACTGCAGTTACCATATGTAAAACCAATTGTCCAAGTGTCTTTTCTAAAATATAATCTTTTCCCTCCAGTTTCTCTGAGATAGATCCTTGATTTGGTGAAAAATCCTTTAATCAGAGCAAGGTTTATAACTACATTGTAGTAGGAGATCACAAATACCTTTGGCAGCAAATAGATTGCATATAGATTTTCCCCCTTTTTATTTATAATAAAAAAATAGTCACATTTTGAGATATTTAGTAGCCTGTGCAAAATGCCACAAAGTCTTCAGAATCGAAAACTTCACGCAAGGGATTTTTCCATTCAGAGGAAATGTCATAGAGTTTGGCCTAGTTAGAGCACTAAAAACAAGAGAAGTAAAGCAACCTTTTAAGAAGGTTATGCTCTACAGGTTTTGACATCACTATCCTTGTCATAATATTGACAACTTTGTGGGACTTATCAAAATGAAATGCCCTTTTCTAGAATTATTTCTTTCAGCTTGGAAGCACTCTCAAGACAAGAAGCAGAAACAGCATTTCAAGAGAGGCAAAATGGATGTGCATGATCAGCATTCGGAGTTTCAGAAGCCCCTTGGCTTTCTCTTTTTATTCTTCACATTATCGGTTGCTTTGTCTGAATGTGAATTATTCTGCGAAACCTCATATTCCCTGCCACGTGCAGCTGCAAAGTCTGAATCTAACTTTAAAAAACACACCATTGAGGATTCTCTAACACAAATAGTTTCAGAGGAAAATTTTTCTCAGCACTAGAGTTGAGAAGATAAGGCTCAAATCTTCCTTTCTGGTTAAAATGAATAATTTTTTTTCTTGAAGTCAATTGCAGCAGCTGGTGACTTAAATGGACACATGGGTGCAATTTTCCTGAGTTACTATAGAAGTGGTTTGCCATTGCCATCCTCCTTGATATTTTTGCACATTCCCACTCTTGCCTACAGACCCGAATTTCTTAGATGCCCCCTCGCCCATCCTAGTATTTACCAAGGATAACCCTGCTTAGCTTTTTAAATCAGCCAAGATCAGCTAGTATTACTTAGCTAGGTTTCCATGTTTAATGAAGTCTGGTAATATCAGGCCTCCCCTCTCCAAATGAAGACATTTTCACTTATAAAAGCTTATTATCTCTTTGCAAAATCCATTTCATGTCTCAGCTAGCTTAGGCTTCAAAACTGGTTTGGATGGTGAGGTTGAATTCAGCCTCATATGAGAATCGGGTCACGCAATTCCACTTTTGTTCCTAGATAATTTGACTGTTGTGAATTGCCAAGCACAAATATCCCATCACTGCCTTAAGTCTTCTCTCATTTAGCATAAATTTTAATGACTCTCCTCATTTTCTCTTCCAAGAAACTATTAAAGGACATGTTCAAAACATAAGATTTATGTTTGATCATATGTTTGATCAAATGTCATGAATTTTAATTGCCTACAAGTATGCCAAGTGTACTTTGAAGTTTTCAACCTTTAACGTCTCAGTATTGTTACCTGTTTATCTCCGTATTCTGCAGTATAGATTTTTTTCTACACTGCAGAATACTTTCTAAAATTCTTTTAATTTTAGCACCACAACAATCTGTCACAACTGTGTCACAATCTGTGTTTCAGTGGATCAGAACCGAGGGAGGACATAAACTACTAGGATTAAAATGTACAACAGCCTGACGCAAATCCTTGTTTTGACAGGCTGTCAAGGCACTTTCACTGAAGCTATTTTCGTCTCTACTCTTTTGTCCCTGATATTTTTTCCAGCAGTTCGGTACACCAAAGTAGCATCACTCAATTATCCAAAACAAAGAGTCTCTTTGTTAAAAAATGATAAAAAGAGCAGAGCAGACAATAGATAGTTTGTGGAAGAACAAAGCCAGAAATTACCTTAATTTTTTACCATTTGCCTTTTTACACTTCATTCTTATCCTCTGAAAGATGGATGGATTCAGCAACAGTGACGACCTCAATGACCAGGCTGGGAACAGATTGTCATGGAGAAAATCTATCTACAGTGGAACCTCGGACTGTGAGCACCTCAGTGCACAAGATTTTTGCAAGACGAGCAAAAAATTTTTAAGAACATTTATTTTGGTTGACGAGCGGCGACTTGCAAGATAAGCACCGCACAATGAGCTCACGCGGGAAATCTCACAATGGAGCCGATGTTTCTCCTCTCTCACTGCGTAAACAGTGTAAATTAAGTGAAAGGCATTGAAGAGAAGGAACTGCCAAGACTCAGACTCCAGATTCTCCTTCCAGGCAGTCCCTTCCCCCTCCCCTCCTCTCTCTTGTCTCCCTCGCGCCAGGTGGAAAGCGAAGATTCACACAAAATCACACAGAGAGAAGACCACACAAAAACACACCCACCCTTGTCGCCTGGCAGCATCCAGCCCATCCCCCTGGTGCCCATCTCTTCTCCCTTCATAGCACGGAGGCAGGTCATGATAATAAACATTTCCAAACCACCCAGGAAAAACAGACCCCTGGAAAGGCACTGCTGAGGGAAAAGGGAAAAGGCCGTTTTGCCTCGAGCGGCGGCGGCAGCGTATCCTCTGAGCCAGCAGGGGGCGCCAGACAGCAGCCAGCCAAGCAGCAGCCGAGGCCAGAATCTGCCTCAGAGCAGAACCATAAGTGCTGGTTAGTTTGCTCTATTTCTGCTTTATATTGTGTGTTAATCATTGTTACTTGTTTCAGATATTAGGGACTATACAGAAAATTCTATTGAAAATGATTTTTTGGTGAATATTTTTGGGGGGCGTGGAACGGATTGTCCGACTTTCCATTGTTTCCTATGGGAAACCTCACTTTGGTGTAAGAGCATTTCGGACTAAGAGCATTCTTCCGGAACGGATTAGGCTCGCAATCAGAGACTCCACTGTATATGATTGCTAACACAGACTTGATGATATGTAATGAATCAATCAGGCTGTTTCTAGCATATTCGTGACTTTCAGTATTCAGGAATTTAGGACTAATATTGTATATTAGTTTCTGGAGCTACAGTTTGACTTCTGGGAGTAGTAAATGCTCTGCAATAACAAGACTGGGGAGGGGGGTTGAATTCTCAGCAGAGATGCCACAGGGAGACTGTGGGTTGCAATGTCAAATTACAATGGCAGCTTGGCATTGTTGCAGTGCAAACTCCACTCTTTTGTATGTGGATCATGATGTCACATGCATGTTGTTTGCAGGACGAACTGGTATCATTGTACTGCTGTATTTCTTTTGTCATTATGGCAAAAACACTACTACTGGTCCTTTAATGTAGACCAGATCAGGAAACTCCACAAGTTTGACTAGACCTATTATTTATTGATATAGTCTATAGTAATAGAATTTTATAGGTTTGATTGTGTTTTCCCTTCTTTCCCTCTTATATTCCAGGGAATTAGTATGGAGCCAGTTTGAAATCTTCCTCATACTTTATCTGTTACCTGACCTTAAAGCATGTTTTTGCAACCATTCTCTCTACCTAATTTCTCAAAAAACATCTCTCTAGGTCTCTGTATATTGCAGAAGCTTCTGGTAAGCCCGTAGTTGGGTATAGCATAGTTTGTTATCTAATCATTACTTTGCTTTTACTGATTCAAACACAGGTTCATTCTTCAAGGACCTTTTTAAAAGACATTGCATATCCCTGGTCCCTATCCCACTTTCAAATAATCAGAGAATGATTGAAGCTGGTAATGCAGCAACCAGCAGTTCCTAAGATAGAGAGAACTGCTATATTAACTGTACAGATGCTTACCAAAACCATCAAAAGGCTAGCCAAGTATCTTTTAACTCAGAAAGGTAAGCAGAACAAGCCTAGAATTTAAACTTTAGAGCATGAGCATATTGTATGTAATGGATTTGTTTTGTACTGCAGGAGGCAAATGTTGGGCTGAAGATTCTATTATTTTATCTGTAATAAAGATTCTAATCTACCAGCTCGTGATAGTCCAAATTAAGCCAATTACTGAGCTGAATAAAGGGTTAAATGTGTGAGAAGTTGAATTTTTTTGTGAAGTCTGGAGACTTACAATATCTTATAAGGGAATTGGAATGCCAAAATCTTCCACATCTAAAGACATCTTAATAGTTTTGTGCAAGAAAGCATAATATTTCAAACATTCCAAATTTGATCATGCAAAAAAAAAAATCCTCAAAATCTCATAACAAGTTGATTTAGTTGGTTTGTCTGGGATGTAGCCAGAGCTGGAAGTATATTATTTGAATTATTTTACATCACGTTCAGGATTTATAATTCATCTTTGAAATCTACATGACTATAATTTGCAGTGCTTTTTAAAAAAACTGCTTTATTTTTTGTCAGAAAGGATTTGCAAGATTATTTAAAAAGAGCTTCTCCATTCAAGAACCATATTCTAATCAAAAATCTATTGTTAAACTCATTCTGTTTAATATCGAGAACCTTTAAAGCATGTTTCAACCCCACCAGTAATTTAATTCAATGGCAGTCATTTGAAAAATGTATTCATTTTTCTCCACTAGTTATTATTGAGCACTTGAAGACTTTTTCCCTCTAGTGAGAAAAGGAAAGCAAAGAAAAGAAATGTTCTTTAGAAGGTCAAATTCCTCTAACAGAGATGGATAGACCAATCTATTTCTACTCTGTATATGTTCCAGTCATTTGTAAGTCACTCCTGCCCCATTTTTACATTAGTAGGCAACTTATTTTTAAAAAATCAGCAAGAACATTCGTACTGTATTTAAAAAGTATTTAATGCATTTTTCTTATTGAATATATTTTAGCTGCATATTCTTGTGAGATTGTTGTTGTTCAGTCGCACAGTCGTGTCTGACTCTTTGCGACCCCATGGACTACATTACGCCAGGCCTCCCTGTCTTGCACTGCCTCCCGGAGTCTTCCCAAGCTC
>JANHZU010005023.1:317499-333180 GCA_032468055.1 Acrochordus granulatus | reverse complement strand
TCCCAAAGAAACAGAAATGCAAGAAAGCAAAGTGGCTGTCTGATGAGGCTTTAGAAATAGCTGAGGAAAGAAGGAAACTGAAAGGCAAGAGGAAAAAGGAAAAGATATACCCAACTAAATGCAGATTTACAGAGGATAGCAAGGAGAGATAAGAAGGCCTTCTTAAAGGAACAGTGCAAAGAAACAGAGGAAAACAATAGACTGGGAAAGTCTAAAGAGCTCTTCAAGAAAATTGGAGATATTAAGGGAACATTTTGTGCAAAGATGAGCATGGCAAACATGGTAGGGATCTAACAGGCAGGAGAGATTAAGAAGGGATGGCAAAAATACACAGAAGACCTATACAAGAAAGATCTAAATGTCCCTGATAACCATGATGGTGCGGTCACTGACCTAGACCAGAAACCAAGTGGGTCTTAGAAAACATTATTAATAACAAAGCTAGCATAGGTAATGATATTCTAGCTGAATTATTTAAAATTCAAAAAGATAATGCTGTGAAAGTGCTGCACTCAATATGCCAGCAAATTTGGGAAACTCAATATTGTTTGAATGTTGAAAAAACAGTTTTCTACAAAACTGGCCACAGGATTGGGAAAGGTCAGTTCACATTCCAAACCCAAAGTAGGGCAGTGCCAAAGAATTTTCAAAGTACGGTACAATTGCGCTCATTTCACACTCTAGCAAGGTTATGCTCAAAATACTACAAGCCAGGCTTCAGCAGTATGTGAACCAAGAAATACCAAATGTGCAGGCTGGGTTTCGAAAAGGCAGAAGAACCAGAGATCAAATTTCCAACATTCGCTGGATCATGGAAAAAGCGAGGGAATTCCAGAAAAGCATCTACTTCTGCTTCATTGACTATGCTAAAGCCTTTGACTGTGTGGATCACAACCAAATGTGGCAAATTCTAAAAGAGATGGGAGTTACCATTACCCTCTCTGCAAACTCTACTGATTCTTAGTGTGTTGCTGAAAATAATGCCTTACACAGTTCTATGCAAAGAATAAGGGAACAGTTCTCTGCCCCCAAGTGCCTTATAATTTAAAAATTGCCATATGGAAAGAAATTGATTAAAATCCTTGATTAATTGAAGTAAATAATGATACTAATAAACAACATCTCCCTATCTCAGGTCCTTTGGAAGGACTTGACTATAGATAAAACGTGCCACATCCAGGCTAAACATCTGGCTGACTGGGCAATGAACCATAATTTATGAAACTTGCATGCCACCCAACTCTCAATGACTCTGGGCAGCTCACGACACTCAAACACAGAAATTACAATAAAACATTATAAATGTTTACAGATATGAAAATAGAAACCACCTGTGAGTCTGCTAATTTCTCATAGCAGAGAGTTTTTCACTCTCATTCTTTCATCCAAAACTATCTGGTGTAGGGTATACCTGTTCTGTCTCTTCATACTTCCTTCATAAGGAGGAAGAAGAGGAAGTGAATGGCCAGTTGTGATGCTGAGGAAGCCACAGGGACCTCCAGAGGCTCTGCTTCATGGACACACAATGGCTGCTGTTAAGTTGTGTAAGCAACAGCAGAGGAAGAAGAAGTGGTGGCAAGAGCACTGGTGGAACCTCCTTCTTCACTGCTCCCTTTCTTCTGTCTTGATGTCCCACTACAGATCCCATCGAGATCCCACAGTCTGGCAACTGTGTTTGGCAAAATCTGGCTAATTATGAGACAAGGCAGCAAAGAGATGCAAACAGCTCTTCTTTGCTGCTCTCATGATGACCTGAATTTTTGCTGACTCTGTATGATAACCTTACCCAGTCTAGTGAGATTTGTTGAAAGCATGGGCATGAAATAGGTGGCAAGGAGAAAGTCCTGTTGTTGAGGGCCCCAATGCAGCTCTCTCTCCTGCTTTCATTATATTTATGCTGCTGTTAAATTGATGTTTTCAAAAAAGAAAATAACTCTGAAGTCAACAGAATTTCTACTCTTTAAAAATGAAAAACTGAACCGACATATTCACCATCCATATTTTCACCAGGATTACTGCCTCAATTGATTTTTGATTTCTCTTCTCTCTTCCTGTTACAAACTAGTTTTGGGACAGAGAACCTAGTTAGTGCAAACCAATCTTTTTCTACTTAGCATCTTGTGTAGGTAGACTTTCCCTTACGACTACAATTGGGATCAGAATTTACATTGCTAAGCAAGGTAGTTGTTAAAAAAGTCATGCCTGATTTTACAATTTTTTGCCATTGTGTTAAGGGAATCATGTGGTTGTTAAATGAATCTGGCTTCCCCCATTAACTTTGCTTTTCAGAAGCTGGCTGGGAAAGACACACCTGTTCGGTCTCCTCATACTTTCTTCATAAGTATAAAGATCACATGGACCTGGGATGCTGCAATCATCGTAAATACATTCTGTTTGCAAGCTTCCAAATTTTGATCATGTGACCATGGGGATGCTGCAACAGTTGTAAATGCAATGACCACTCATAAGTCACTTTTTTAATGCCATTGTAACTTTCAACAAATGCTAAATGAATAGTTCTAAATCAAGTCTACCAGTAACTATGCTCAACATCTAATAGCTCATATAATTCCAAATAACCTGGATGTCACAAGGTTGAGGAATGTCTATGTATGTATCTGTCCAAATTATGTATGTAGATATCCAAATTGGTCTTTTGTCAATTCCACAGAAAGATCTAATTTAATAATTCCTCATTAGCTTCAAAAGAAGATCTTACAAACGCAGCAATGTGACCATTCCATATGTTGCTGGAGTATCAGCAAAACTCAGGAGGATTTTCAATAAACCCAGGAATACGCTTACACAGAAATCAGTACATCCAAAAGACAAGACTCTCAAGCGAAAACAAACATGCCATTTATGCCATTCAATATAATGAAGCCTGTTCAGAATTTTAACTGGGGAGACCAAACAACCTCTGTATAAAACATTTCAACAGCATAAGTTTTCAGAAATATCTGCAGTTCATTTACATCTTAAAGAACATGGACATTCTCTTCATTACAGCAGATTCTAAATTCTTGATAAAGAAACCAAATGACTTTTGAGAGGAATAAAAGAAAGCAAATATATAAAAACATTAAATCGTTCCATCAATAGAGACGGAGGAAGAAGATTTCAATTGTCTTCTGTTACAGTTTGGCTTTGGCATATTTGCAGGATGACAACCTTTTATCTGACTCTGAAGTGATTAAGCTGAAACATTTAGGCTATCTTTTCTCAAAATCTTTACTGCTAACTTTCTGTTTCAGCTTGTGAGAATTCAGAGTATCCTGGCCCCTTCTGAGAAATGTACATATTCCTTACCATTTTTCCCTTATTATATGGAATTGAGAAATATTATTGAGAGGAGTTGGAATGTTTCCCTGTAACATATAATAATTAAAGTCCAGTTACCTTTTTAAGAAAGTTTGCAAAACTTTTTTGCAATTTTGCTGCAAGATTGAGGAATGTTACATTCCATTTTATCTGAACCAGGAAATGCTGATTTAATGAATACCAGCTTCTCTTCCATACCTTCCCTGAAGTGTATTTTTAAATTCCTTGAACATCCAAACCTAACTATGAAGGTATTTCAAAAGATCTGCCACTCATATAAGCTCCACTAGAGGGAAGTAAAGATATATCTGAAAACCTTCCTGCAGGAAGGTTCATTATAGGGACTGTTTCCACATAATATTTTTCTTCCCAAAATATATAATCTTTGCAAAATTTTGAGCACAGGAATTATGATTTAATATTCTCTGGCATGCTATAATTCTACACTTATCTATATTCTCATTAATCCAGGTCAGATCTTGTAGCAAACCTTGTTGTTAGCTGCCAAGAGTCTCCGGATTTCGGCAGCATATAAATTTAATTAATAAATAAACCTGCAAAAAAAAAGTCTTGCACATCAAATTTTTAAAAAGGCAACTGGACTTTTATTTTTAGATATTACAGAGGAATGTTTCAACTCCAACCCAGGAGTCTTCTTCAGTCTCATATAAAAAAAGAAAAATGAGATGGAATATATGAACCCGTTTTTCAAAATCTTTTATATGAGACTGAAGTTGAAACATTTCTCTGTAATATCTAAAAATAAAAGTCCAGTTGCCTTTTTAAAAATTTGATGTGCAAGACTTTTTTACAAGTTTGCTATAATTCTACACTGCATTTCTATGATGGTTGTCAGGAGCTGAAGTATAAAATGCTGTGCAAGTGAAGCTGATTGCAATTTTCAGAGCTGAACACAAAAAATGAGAGAAAGAAACAATACTCAGAGAAATCCTTTACATATTCACATTTTTTCACCTTTTTTGTTTTTTCTCAGACATTTCCTAAGGTGTTCATTGATGGATGATTAGGCACAACTCCAGCCCCATGAAGCTTACGGTCCTCCCAATTCAACATCACAAATGTACAGCATAATCAGGAAAGTTCCCATTCTTCCTTATTCCTGCTTTATTCTCCTCTTGTTATTCCTCCAGAGTGTTGCTGCAGAAATCAAAACATAGGTGTAACTACACATTTTCTTCCAAAGCAAAGTTAGAAGTTAACTATTTTTCTATTTTGTATAGGTTGGAAGGCACCTAGAATATTGTACTTTTGGAAGGACATTGACAAACTAGAGCATATATAGAGGAAAGAAGCTAAGATAATAAGGGCCTAGTAGGAAAATTTTAGGAGGAATAATTGGAGGCACTGATTGTGCTTAGTTTAGAGAAAAGAAGACTTCAGGAATTGTGATAGCCATTTCCAAGTTCCTAAAATGTGTCCTGTAGAAGGTGGATTACAATTGTTCAGAGCTGCTTTAAAAACAGTATAAGAAACTACAGATTAATTACAAAGAGATTTTGATTGGATCTCTGGAAAGATTTTTAACACTAACGTCTGTTCAACAATGAACTAGATTTTTTGTGGAGGTGGTAGAGTTTAGAAAGAGACTGGATAGTCATCAGCTGTGGATGCCAAGGTAGAGGATTCCTGCACAACAGGTCAGATGTTGGCCTAAAATAATCTTCTATAAAATCGATTTTTATGCTTATATTCTGTGATTCCAAAAACAATCCTCTAAGAGAAGAAAAAGCAGGAACTGGAAAGAAGGGAAAAAAAGCTAGATATAGAGACCCAATGAGAATCTTGTCATGGACCTAGCAACCTTTACAGAAAGAGATGTTCTTTATGTTGTTGTTTTTTTTCTTTATTGATTGACTATTCAAACCTGTTTGGGATTCATAATCCCAGACTGAGAAAGTTGATAACAAGAACCTGTACGCTACCATTTTGTAGAAAATAAGGAGGATGACCTTAATGGAATGAAGGAAGCAACAAAAGACCAAAAAGGAAAAAATGTCTTATGTCCAGATGATGGGGATAGATTATGAAAACATCTCAGACAAATCTGGAGACTTATAAATCTTGTCAACTGGGCTTTAATTTTTGATGGTAAGGTTGAGCTTTCAACTTTATCATGAAGTCCTTGTCAAAATTAAAAAATTAAAATAGAAGAAACAAGAGTCCAAGGATGTAAAAAAGACTTATCACCATCCCCCATTGCTCTATTAATAATATATAATTAATTAATATCATTTAATATCAATAATTATTAATGATAAGTATATTTTACATTTATATTTTACCTGGACGACTGAGGATTTTTCTGCATCTCAGACAAACCTGAATTCTAATTCATATGAATATGAATATAAAAGAGGGAGGAGAGAAAGTACAACAGGCTTGTAAGATTATGTTAGGATAGTCAATCTAAATAAAAGTAGTTTTCAGTCTTCTGTGGTCTGGTCTATTTCACAGGAATGATATTTTAGCCTTCTGTATGGAATCTGTACATAGTTGTTTTATCTGAACCCAAATGGTTTACATTTCCAGAAATAGAATTGTAATTTTATTTATTTTATTTATTAGATTTCTATGCTACCGAAATCAAACAACTCTTGGTGGCTTACAATAAAAACCATAAAAATCAATAAAACACAATTAAAACATCTTAAAACAAGATGATAAATCCTGACTTTTAACAAACTCAACATGTAAGCCAATTTGGTTTGGGCATCACACTAAGCCACAAAGCCTGCTAGAAGAGTCATGCACAATGGGGAAGTTAACAAAACAAAATGACATATAGGACTGGCCTTACCATGAGCTAACATGAAACAATTGCTTCAGGCAGTTACTCAGAGACAGAGGAGATCTACTAGTGTTTGACCCACACAGACATTGTCACTACTCTGCACATTTGTCCTCTTCATTGTAATGTTGAAAACCAAAAAAACAAAACAAAAACATGTCACATTAGAGGAATCATGAACTAAAGAAGAAATGTTTCATTGTCTCTGAGCATGAAAGAGCTTCTCTGAGATGCATAGAGAGAATCTTCCCAGCGAGAAGATGCTTCACTTTTCAGTTAGTCAAAGTGCAGGTGACTCGGCAGTCAGCGCAGCATCCATATTTCCCTTTCAAATGGATGTAGCAATGCACATTCCTTAACAAAAGTCTAGTTCAGTGAAGATGCAATGGAGATACCAGAAGAAGTTGCTGCTGACTTTGCTTCTAAAATTCAAAGATACAATTGCACAATTATCTGGGATGGTGGATCCAATTGGACAGTTATCTGAGTGTCTTTCTTGTACTATACTGGCTACAGAAACTGAATAATTTTGTATCCAGCACTGGTATACAATAAAATCCTCAAAGTGGCTATTATCAATTGGCCATGCTTATGACTGCAACATCTTGCATACTGTTTCTGTGGCAAACTCTTCCAGTCTATTTTCTAACTATATTTGGTCTCATAAATACAAACAATGAGCAAAATCTAAATAGAAATCTGGCATGCCTTGAAAACAGCAAATTACCAAAGGATATTCCAAAGGTGGAAAGGAACTTCAGAAGAGACCAAGGTTGAAAGCCACCACAAATTATCATCTGCAGATGTTGATTGCACCAGAATCTCCTTATTGGTAAAATATTGAAGGAGAAGCTGAAATGGCTACTGTGGTTGAAATTTATTCCAGGACTATAAAACTGATAAGCGGAGAATAGAACAGTTACAGAGTATCTTCCTCCTTCTTTTCATATTTGAACATATCTTTTTGCAAAATTAATCAAGCTGAGAAAATGAAAGAAGTAGAAGAACTGTGATGAAGAGTTACAATAGTAGTCCACCTATTTCAGCTTAGTGTATTGTCAACTTGCATTATTGTGTATAATTTATGGTTCAGTGTATGTCACACAGAACCAGAAGTCTGGATTAATTGAACACAGCTGAAGCATATGTATTTTTGTTTGTTTGTTGCATGATCGTCTACTTCTTACAAGTATTTAGTGGCATAAAAAGGATACATTGGCCAACTAATGAAGGATCTATAAAATGCATTAAAACTGCTTTAATCCAAGTCTGTTATAAAAATTATAACAAACTTGTACAACACATTAAAGCATGATTTACAAATCACAGAAGCTGAGTTTATGCAATATACTAAGCCACAGGCAAGGTTCACACATATGGTTTTAACCATTTTATGGTTAAAAGGGCTATGGCATACTCCAGTGGCTTTCAAACTGGATAGCATGATCAACCTGAGTAAATGTGGTTGATTATAGATCAGCTCTGCAGCAGAGATGTTAATAATTTTCTAAACATGCCCTTAATAGAACTCTCTGGATCCCTTTAGGATAAAAGTGAGAAACTTAAGAGGCTCAGGAAGCTGAAGAAGAAGGGATCTCAGCCAGCATAGTCAATGGTGATTGTTCTATTATAATAATAACCTGCATCTTTAGATAAGAGTTGCAATACAGTTAAAGAATTGTATGCAATGTTTAGTTAGTCCTACTAACCTATCAAAATGTGTTGAGCAAATATGTTTTTTAAAATTTCTCTTGCTAAGAAGCAGGATGTGTAACGCATTCAAATAAATATAATATTGTGTAAATTATGAAATATGGAAGAATTTGGCTTTTGACTTGAACATTCACATACTTGAAGGGAGCATATTTCTCCCATTCTCTTACTCTAGAGGGATTTCTGTGATGCACATGACCTCTTCTCCAAAATTTTTGGCACCATCTGCTAGTTATACAGCTGGCAAAAAGCTCAGCAAGAACAAAGGGATGCAAAACGGTCTTGCATGCAAGCATTTTTATTTTTCAGCTATAAGACTTGGTTTATTCTTCTTCATATTTAAAAAAAAAAGAGCCCAGGGTGAAAAGGGTTGGTTTTATTTTCTAGAGTAGAACAGATGTGCATATACACATACAGTCCCTTGTAGGTCATTAACACAGATTGGCTGTTGCAGGAGAGACAAACTTGTGCTTACAACACTAGCAAAAATTTAAGATTTGAAAAGACCTAGGTTAGAATATATGCTACCACCCAAAGAAAGAGTTTGTTCAAATTCAGGGAGGAACCCTGTGTTGAAATCTGTCTTGCAACAAACATTTTCTTTATCTGTGGAAGAGTCATCTGCTCTTCTCTCTTTTTCTCAGAGTGTTTCATCATTTAAATTCCACATAGTTTTATTTATTTATTTACAGAATTGTTGGAGGCAGCAGGAGCAGGCAGTGCTTCTGCTGGTGGTGATTTTCTGTTCTGTGACTATCTCTAACTTTCCATTCTCCCAACCATTATTACCACCCACTGTGAAAAAGCTGTAAAGGGAGGAATTCTTCCACAAAATCTTCCCTTGAGAATAAATGAAAAAAACTCGGGAAGTTGTAGACACCATGGAAGTAACCAAACAATGACAGACAGACATTTATATATACCACTTGGCTATTTATTGCTAAGTAGAAAAAAAAGAACACTACTGTATGTCCCACTTATGATTGTTTCATCAGTGTTGTTTTCTTCTTTGAAAGCATTTCCAAAACA
The DNA here is from genome assembly GCA_032468055.1 of Acrochordus granulatus. Classification (NCBI taxonomy): domain Eukaryota; kingdom Metazoa; phylum Chordata; class Lepidosauria; order Squamata; family Acrochordidae; genus Acrochordus; species Acrochordus granulatus. Next base: position 324,308 of record JANHZU010005023.1, on the reverse strand, counting down.
AGTTCTCTCTTATTACAATGGATGAAAATGGAGGGGGTAAAGGTGGGGACGCAGCAACTGTGAGGGAGATGGGCAGTTCAAAAATGTGAAAAATGAATAATAAGAACACATTTCCTTTCTCCAGCACTATCTCATAGTTATAAAATACGGAAGGAGAAAATATGAAATCTATCATAGCAAGCTGGATTGGGGTCTGGTGACACCTTCAAGACTAATTGATTTGATTAGGACATGACCTTTCACAAAAGCTCATGCTCTCATAAAGTTTATCACTCTTGAAGGTGCTACCTGACTCCTGGAGTAGCTGGAGGTAATAGGAGGATCAAAGTAAAATGATACTTGCTATTGAAAGATGGGAGGAGGGAATTCTATCATGTTGATTGCTGCCAAATGTGAAAGTGATTGCAATGTACAAAATGTAACAAAGTTTAATTTGTAACATTACATTCCCTCCAATTACCTGTAGTGAATGAAGTTCAAGTGAAAATGTGGAACCTGATTTATATTTCATTATATAATTCATAATGAAATTAATCAGTCCATTATTGGTATATTAACAATTCTGATAGAGAAATAGTACAGTAATTTCATTAAATCCATCTTTTATAGACTGACATTTCAACCCATTCTCTACTAATTTTATTTCTAACCTTTCTCCATTAAGCTGGAGAAGAAATTCACATTTTCCAGCTCCTAATGAAAGATAGAGTTATATAGGCCTACACTCAGCTTCCACTGACAGGATTTGCAAATCACACAATGCCATGATTTGCTTATTCATTGTTCATTAAATAAAAGTTAACTGAATTTCAATCATTGCTTTAAGCCAATACTCATACATCACAAGCCACTATGCCTGGCCTCACATAAGCCAATAAGCAAAAACTAAATAAATTGCATTGTTTTATCATTGTGTGTGAATTCAAGTCATTAAAATAAATCTTTAAAACTAAAGTAAGATCTAACTATAGCTATGAAGAATCAAGTGAGGTGCACTTACAATAGCAATCAGTAGAAAATCAAAAATATGTTTTAGTATAATGGTGAAATAGTACATCAAGAAGAATTGTACTTAAATACATCAAGGGTATCAATATGAAAAGAAAAGCAGCATTACCTCCCACTTTCTAAGCCAGAAACATTTCCTAAAGGACAGAGAAACTTGTATAACAATTGTGGAATTCCATTTGTCTCTCCTATTCTTTCTTCCATTCTCTTGTAACATAATGATTAGATAATAGTTGCGTTAAACTACTGAAAAGGAAGTTGTTGAGTCTGCATTGCTTCCTAAGTAACCAATGGTTTTTAAAATGCCACCAACCCCAGGTTAAGACACATAACATTTTTCTGTGGAAAAATAAAATCTCTGAAAGCATAATTAACGCCATAATTTTAAAACCATTAAATGATCATCTAAGCCATTAAAAAGAACAAAGCATTACAGAGTTTTTTTTAATTCCTTCGCATGATCTATTGATTTGAAATTCATTCAGAGAATTTTTAATGTTCTGAAAGTTAACTGACTGATGTTTTTTTCAGAAACATTACCACAGCTCTCTCCACTGATCTGTAGATAGGAAACAGCAAGTACATCAGTACAATTTTACAATTAAACATAATAGCTGTTCAAAACACATTTAAACACACAACAGACTCTACAGAACACTGAAATGAATGTAGATCTAAGCAGTGGGCCTTGGATGGTCTCCTGGATCCAGCTGACTCAATAAAACAAAGTAATAAGCGGAACCTCCGACTGCGAGCCTAATCCATTCCGGAAAAATGCTCTTAGTGCGAAATGCTCTTAAAGTGAAACGAGGTTTCCCATAGGAAACAATGGAAAGTCAGACGATCTGTTCCACACCCCCAAAAATATTCACAAAAAATATCTTTTACAGAATTTTATGGAGAAATGATTGTCCCTAACATCTGAAACAAGTAACCATGATTAACACACAGTATAAAGCAGAAATAGGACAAACTAACCAGCACTTACGGATCTGTTTCGAGGCAGGTTCTGGCCTCGGCTGCTGTTTGGCCGGCTGCTGTCCGGTGCCCCCTGCTGGCTCAGAGGATCTGCTGCCACCGCCGCTGGAGGCAAAAGGGCCTTTTCCCTCAGCAATGTCTTTCCGGGGGTCTTTCCAGGGCGGTTTGGAAATTGGAAGTTGCTCCTGATCACACTGCTGATCACTGGCCCTCAAAAAATCTTTTTAAGATGTTAACTGAAAATGTGCATTCTGGGATTGCAATTATGAGTGACCACATTTATTCTTTTGTGTATTGATCCAACCATAGCACAGCAAAACAAAAACAACTTCAGATGATTTTTTGTGGGAATTCATAAAAATGTGGATTTTGTGGATTTGCATGAATTAATCGATATAGTGGGCATCATCTACAGTACTTAGATTTTCAGAAAGCCTTTGATAAAGTTGCCCATTAAAGATTTCTCAGTAAGTTTAACAGCCATAAAATAAAAATGGAGGAGCTCTTATAAGCTTTAGAACTGGCTAAAGAATAGAAAAAGAATAGAAGAAAATGGTATTTCTCACAATGGAGGGATATAACTAGTTGCCCCCGCAAGATCTATCCTAAATATGTTAAATATTGTATATGTTTATGAAATATGTTTATAAATACATTAAAAGCATAAAAATGCTTTTTAGTATATTTATAAACAACGTGGAGTTGAATGTGATTAGTAGAATAGCCAAATTTGCTGATGCTAAATTGTTCAGTGATAAAAGCAATAAGGGATTTCAAATGGATGAGTGTGCATTAGAGGAGTGTGCATCAGGATGGCAGGTCATCATTCAAGTGTACATTCAAGTATAAAGTGATGCACATTGGTGTCAAAAATCATAATTACTCAGACAAACACATGGGATTAGAGCTAGCAGTGACTGATGAACAAACAGATCTTGGACTCATGGTAAACAGTTCAATGAAGGTGTCAACATGGAGTGTATCCACTGTAAAAATGTCATAAACATATTAGGGACAATAAATGCTTTGAAAATAATTATGCCAGTATCATAACAGTCACGTATAAATCAGTGGTGCAACCATATCTGGAATATTGTCTGATATTCTGGTCACTGCATCTCAAAAAGGATGTAGTGGATCTAGAAAAGATTCAAAAAAGCTTGAATCAGGGAATATATAAATTTAATAAATAATAATGAAAATAATAAGTAGATGGCAGCTAAGATGTCCACAGGGCTGGAGCAGCTACCCTATGAGGAAAGCTTGCAACACTGGGGATTTTTAGGCTAGAAAGGAAGCAAATGACAGGGGATCTGATTGAAGTACACAACATTATGCATCATCTGGATAAAATGAACAAAGGAAAAGCTGTTTTCCTCTTTCCAAAGTGCTAAAACTGAAATCACTCAATTAAATGAAAAATTCAAAGAATCAGGACACAGAAAAGGATTTTTTTTAAAAAAATACACATCTCATAATTTAACTTCGGAATTTACTACCATAAGAATTGATGCTGTTTACCAGCTTGGATGACTTCAAAAAAGGGTTGTACTGATTCATGGAAGTCTTGGGGATCAATTGCTTTTGGCCTTGACGGTAGTACTTTGAAGGTCATCTTCTGGGAAACTACTGGGCTTCCTTAAGCAGTTGGTTGGCCAGCATGAGAACAACCACTGGATTAGATAGGCTGAGGGTCTTATCCAACATGGCACTGCTAATGTTCTTAAGTTCTAAACCTGCAAAATCAATGTAACATTCATTTACTATGCTTTAATAATTCAATGAAAATTAACAGTTAACAGAGCCACTCAACTTTACATTAGAACAAAGACTGCTGAAATAAAATAAGTTTTCAGAATCTTCTGAATGTGAGAATTACAAACTAATATACATGGACAGAAAGTTCCAAGTTTGCCATTCAAGTTCCAGCAATTTCAGATTTCTCACTGAGGGCACTGTAATGGCATTACAGTATTTTCCAAATATCATCCTCTTCATATGCCCTTTTGCATTCAATTAGACCTCCTTTGACTCTGGTGCACAATGGTACATTGTGGGCATGGGAGCTTAGTCTTGAAAAAATCATACAGAGATATTTTTGCTTCTTCCCTTATTGCCCTTTTGATTTTTAAAAGGCAAAGGAAGAAAATCTATGCCTCCTTCATATAGATTGTAGTTTATTTCTGATGTAAAGGTATACTTTTAAAATAATGTATATGGCTGTCCAGTTTGAACACTGTGATTCCAATCAGTACACAGTAAATCAAAAATAGGACAAGTAAGATAAATAATTTCAATTAAATCCACTACTTGATGACCAGGAATCATCCTCTATGGATGAGACTCCAATCATCCTGGCCTCAATATCTAAATAAAAATCTATTTTTACGGCTTTTCTGAAGGGCAACAGGATCAAAATCAAATATATGTCTGGACTGAGATCACTCAAGAGGGCAGGCAGCACAATGGAGTTTTCCATCTTCCTGGTACAGTAATTCTGTACAATTTTATGGATAAGTCGTCTTGTTACATTATCAGAAATTGTTCCATTTGCTTTATTCTCCTTAAAATCCTGAAGTAGGGTGTAAGGGACACAAACCGATTTAAAATAAACATTTAAACATTCAGAGATGTATTGAAAAAGACCTGAAGCCCATCGGAATCTAAACCTGATTTTCTCCCAGTGGTGGAAACAGAAACACAGGAACCTCTGTGAATTTTAGCTTATTTTCATATTCATTTGAGCAAGATAGGAAAGGTAATTCTCAGAACAAGGGCAGAAGTTGCCTTAGAATTTTTATGGATGGTGGCCCCTGCTAAATGTGCAAAATAGAGGCTTTAATCTTAAGAACCATGAATGAAAAGTCTCTCCGAAGTAGAAGCTTCAGACCAACAGCTTAGCAGGCTTCAGTGTAAGTCAGGAGAATAAATTGGAGAATTATCAGCAGAATGTCTTAAATGTAACAATGCTTCTATACAGCCAAGCCTATGGTACCCAAAATAGTCAATCATTTCATGAAGAAAAAAATGCAACATCCCAATATACGTAAATATACTTATATATGAACATATATTGTTTGAAAATATCTCTATTTGTAAGAAGTTTGGTTTGGTGATTAGATTCCAGAGCAATTCAATACTCCACGTGGCTTACACAAGCATGGATAATTTCAACTTTTGTACACGAGAAACTACAGTTGGATTGCCAAAAACAAGTTGCCTATGATGGCTTCACATATTCTTTAAGTCATATTAATGGGCTTTGCTCCGGTTTCAGTTAGTTGTATGAATTCAGAAATTGTGGTTAATTGATAACGTGTGAAACAGATCAAGTACATCCAGCATGATTTAGCATCTTAATTTGCCCCTTTTTCGTCTTCCTCAAATACCACTTCTAGATGTGATGCTAATGGATGTGATATTTTACATGTTGTTTTCTGCGTTCCTGGATTCTGAAGTTGCATTCACTGTTCTCCTGAAACTTCAATAAAACCCAAATAGTGACGTTTATCAGATCACCAAATAAGGACACTTTGGAATCTCCATCCTAGCTGGTCTTTCATACTCGTGGCAAATCCATTCCTTGATCCACACCAGAATTTTAGAATGATCTGGATATGCCACACACAGAGAGATCATTGAAAGCTTTGTAGCTGCAGAGAGAGAAGAAATTATACAATGAATTCTCCATTTCTTATACCTCCTATGAACATAGATTCTTGTTTCTAAGATTCTAGAGCAGTCTAACCTTTTTGACACAGCTGAGGGTGTAAGCAAATGTTTCTTACGGAACCATATTCTCAGAAAGAATGTATTTCGAATATTGAAGCTTAACTCCCTGTCCTTTTCACTAAAGAATCAAAGCTGGCAATTGTGTTCTGGCCAACATCGAGGGATGTCATCAGCAGCTGATAAGAGTTTGGCAGAAACTCTAGTCTGAGCAGTTAATGGCAGCTGTTCCTTGAATGATGATTTGCTCTGATACCACATATTTTTGAAGTCTGTAGGTGTTAAACAGAAAATCTCAAAGTATTTGTGAATCATCTAATTGTGAATTAGTCAATAGCCACATTTAAATAAATCACATTTTAGCATGGCCTGGGAACTGGTTCTCTAATTGTGTTCATTCTGTAAGCCAGAATGTTAAATGCTGGCTGATTGGCAAGCTATGGTGATGTGTTCTGTGCCTTATGCTAAAACGTTTTAAAAGGATTTGTCCATTAAGATATGCTAAAAACAAGCAGCTACTGTGTAATATAATGGATGAACCATACTGTGAAATTTAAAATTGTTCGAATCTTTTCAGGTCCCACTCCTTTAGCACCAAATGCTAGCCATTTTTAATTTTAAAAGTTAAGAAACAAAGCAAAACCTACCTTTCAATCAACTCATGGACATATACACCAGTTGGGGATTGTGAGGAAGGGGCTTGTCTAGAAACCAGGAGATTTCAAGTTCTAGTTCTGCTTTCAGCATGAAAGCCGGCTGGGAGACTTTAAGCTAGTCCCTCCCTTCCCCTTTGCGGGGAAAATAGGAGGAGGAAGGAGTATTAGGGATGTTTGCCACCTTGAGTTATTTATGAAAATAATAAAGGTGGGATAAAAATAAACACACACAGTTATTCCATTTTCTTAGCATAACCTAAGCGGAATAAAATAAGCTGAGATGGCAAACTTTCTCTATGAATTGGAAAACAATAAATGCAGTTGCCAAGATAAGTGTACAGTACTTAAAAAAAAGAGGCTTGTAAAGGAGACCCTGCCAGTCGTGACCGACTCTCGGGTGCGGTGCTCATCCCCGTTTCCAAGCCGAAGAGCCAGTGT
>JANHZU010005023.1:300587-317399 GCA_032468055.1 Acrochordus granulatus | reverse complement strand
GCTACCCCATAGGAAAAAAGGAGCACAACCTCCTGCGTATTTTCTTGGAACCGACTCGCATTTTAGACTTTTGAAAAACTTTGTCCCGGAATGGAATGCAGTTGTTGTTTTCATCGCCTTCCCTCCTGTTGCTTCCCCCCCCCCGCCTTATCTTTTCCTCTATACCACTGAGAATCAGGGATGCTCCAAGTTGTTGACTCTTCTGGTTGCGGGGTGGGGTGGGGGGCCGAACCCCTTTGTTTGTTTTTAATCCCCCGGTTTAACGGCTTCTCAGAAGACCGATGTTTTCGATGGAAGCCGGCCGAAGCCGAGCTTCCCGCGCGAGCTGAGGAGGGCGAGCTTCCTCAGCCGAGGGGCTTTTTCCTCCCCAGCCGGAGAGAGGCTGCCTTGGGCGCGGCAGGAGGAGCGGCGGCAGCCGACAGGGCAGGCCTCGCGGTTGGCTTAGTAACCCGAGAGCGGCCAGACGTGCCAGGGCCCCGGCGCGGCGCGGGCGGGCCGGCGAGCGAGGGAAGAAGCGCTGCCGGCGAGCCTGTGTCAGCATCTTCCCCGCTGCCCGGGAGGCGCGAGCGGCTCCGCGGTCCCAGCCTGCCGGAAGGGCGGCGGAGACGAGCGGCGGGGCGGAGAGCCGAGCGCACCCCTTAGCTCTCAGGAGCCGGGCCGGGCTCCGGGATCGCGGCCGGCGAGGAGGCGGCGGGCGAGGCCGGGCGGGGAAGAGTCCCTGCCTCCGCGCCGTCCGAGAGGCGAGAAGGTGAGGGGAGGGCAGAAGCGTCGGGGGCGTCGGAGCAGGCGGGCTAAGCAGCCGGGAGGAGATGTCGCTGCCGCCCCCGCCGCCCCGTTCCCGGGACTCGCGCGCCGCTTCCAGCTAGCCTCCCGGTGGGTCGCGGGGAAAATTCCCTCCGCTACGCGGCACCGGAGCGTCCTCGGAGCGCCTCGCGGCTGGTAAGTGACGTCGCCGGCCTGTGCCTCGGATGGAGGGGGGCGCTCCCCTTTGTGTGTCAGGAGTTGAGGGTCGAGACGTGGTCAGAGCGGTCGGGGTCCCCCAGGAGGGCTTCGTTGGGGCATTTCGGAGGACCCCGAAGCTACCTGCGACGCTCGCTTGTCGCGAGAGGCTTGCAGCGTCCAAAGTTTCTGCGGCCGCGTTCGCCCCGGTCTCCCTCTCTCCGGGATGGGATGGCTGCGCACGGAGTCATACGGGATCCCCCCCGCCCATTCTTTGAAAAAGTTATTGGGAATTAAAAGGCACGGGGCTGTGAAGAGGCCCTTCACCAAGCTGGGGGAGGGGGGAGTCATCAGACAGGTTAGACCGTAAGCCCCATCGTCCTCATCTGAAGAGCATCCAGGTAGCGGGAGGCTGGAATCCAAGAATGCGCTTACTAGCCAATTGTAGTAAATGGGATGGGCTCTTCTCCGACATGGGAAAACTGTAAGAAAAACTCCACAAGGGCGTTTGTTGTTTTGATCACGTAAAGTGCCCCGCTGCTGTGTTGAACTGCCCTGGTGAAAGAAAGGTTGAATGCATAATTCTGTGTCTCAGCTGTCCTGGGGTTTCAGAGGTCAAGGTGGAGAGAAAGACATTGCTTGTCTCTGTTTGGAACTGAGCTGGTTTTCTGCTTGTAAATTGCAAATAAAAATGGTTGTAAACTGTGAGGAGACTCTGGTTAAGATGAAAGTAAAGCAGAGGTGAGAATGCAATTTCAAGGCACTTTCCCTTTACTGATCCATTTTGCAGTCTGTGGCTTGCAGTCAGCCCTTCTGGGCTGAAATGGTTATGGAAAGTGTGGTGTCTCCACAAAAGAATCCACGGGAGGGAAAGATGCTAGTGCAAGCCATTTTGGTGTTGTTATTATGGGTTTTTTACTCTTTCCTGAGCAAAAACCTCAGCATTGAGCAGGGTTGTTTTCTGGGGGGTGGGGAAACACAAATGCAGAAAGCATTTAGAAGTTGAACATGAACAGTTTAGTTCTTGGGAGAATTCAAGATGTCCTAACATATGTGAAGAGAATGAATCCAGGAACTAGAGATGCTTCAGTCTTCAAATCACTTACTCAGTAATTTTCGAGAAGTAGGTTAAGAATGGAGAAAAAGGATTGTGTGGGATAATAGTAACAGTAGAAAAAGGAGAACTTATCAGAGATAATGAGAAATATTCTCTTGATTTGATAATTCAACACCTCCACAAAACTGCGCCAGAATCTTTCCCACATTGGTGAAGGTGTCATTCTTTTTAAATTAATGTTTAAAACAACAAAGGCAAGGACTTCACAGAAAATTGCCAAGAGCTGCACTCTTTCTGGTTTGGTTTGTTGGGAGTAAAAAAAAGGATAACCGGTTTTCTGTGCTGGGTGGATCCCAGGCATCCAAATTCTCAAGCCATGTTGATGATGGGCACGTTCTTTTGAGAGTGAATATGATGCTTTTCTCTCACTATTGAAATACTGTAGGATATGAATATTACTTGCAGCATGATGGGATTTATCAGAGAAAGAAAGAGCTAATTTCTGCCAGATTTTGACCATTTATATCTGGAAAAATCCAAGATACTATGCTTATCACAATAAGAAAAAGAAGTCTGGGGGACAATAAAGAGAGAAGGAGAAAACTGCCTCGAATATATACTTCAGTATACATAAAAGAGATAGATTAATAAAAATAACAAAATAAAGAATGCAAATCATATTTCTGGGTCACTCCTGCATTTTACCCCAATCAGACCCACATATGCAGATCTCAGCTGTTTTTATTCAAATAAAGTGCCATGTTAATGTGATTTTTGAATTCTGATTGCACGTGAAATGTGTTATTTTAATATAAGGGTCCCAATAGATCATTTGTCATGTGTGGTCCAAGGTACAGATTTTTCTCTTTCTTATACAATTGACATTCAAATAAAATATGTCTTCTATCTCTGGAGATGCACAGATACAAGTACATTCATTTTAAGGGACTTAGTTATATCTTCTGTATTTAACCACTGTGTCCAGCTCATATTTTTTTGATCATCTGTGTCTTGTAGCTCAGAGCTGGAAGTCTGTAGGCTACAGTGACCCAATTTCCTAGTTTGTGGGCCTCAAGAAATCAAATGGATGTCTTAAATACCTGCAAATCTCAAACATACATTTCATTTCTTAATTTGCTCCAAAGTCTCAGAAATCTTGACTCCCATTCACATCTGATACAGATGTCAGAGAGTAAAAGCAACTTAATTGTCCAGTCTTGCCTTGGTTCCAGCATCAATGAGATGGAGAGGACATATGGCTTTGGAATATCAAAATGTATTTTTTGGTAATTCTCCTTAGCAATTGTCTCTATTTTACATATAGCTTTGGGCTTCTTGAAGTGATTATTTTCACAAGACCATTGACAATATGATGTTACAGCAGGGGTAGGCAGTGTGATACCCATGGATCCTTTAGCACTTCCTGGACTTCTTATTCCATTAAATTATTTTAAATAAGGTTTTTTAATTAAAAAATGGGGAAACTGATGCCCACAAGGACATCAAGTTATGGGACTTTCACAATATTTGGTTCTAATTGTTTGGTTGCATTACCTATATGTCCAGCAAAAACACAGAGAAGTTTTGTGAGGAAGTTTACAGATTGTGGGAAAGTTTACAGATTGCTGGACAGAATGGTAGGAAACTTGTTTCTAATAAAAGGACATGTGATTGGCCATCCATCCCCCATGGCAACCATTTTTTCACAGGGCATTTCCAAATATTCTCACTGACCCCAAGATTGATTGGTGAGATGCAACACTCCTGCAAGTGACTTTCAATAGCATTAATACCATAAATTTGTTATGTGTAGAACAGGGCTTAGAACTTGTTGGCCCACACACTAAATTGAGTCCATGACAGTATAGTTCTTGTATAGACAGTATAAAAGTTGGTTGTGGGGCTGTTTGACTTCTATGCAAGATCGTTTGTTTTTAAAAGAGAAAACTCTATTTATACTCTGAGGAACTGGGGGGAAAAGGAAATGGCACAAAGTGGCATGAGTTAGAAATATCCAAATGCTATCTATCACAAAAAATGAAATGAGCACACTGTTCAGAGTTTATAGAGCAGGAGGCTGTATTTTCTCCAAACGGTTAGGCGAATCTGCTAAATTAATATTAAAGTTCACCAAATAGGCTATAACTTAGGAGCTTTCATAGGTAAACTTGGATGTGGATCCCAGAGGAGTTCCAAAAATCTCAGTTATTATTTTTGATATGGAGATGTGATGGAGAAAAGTGATGAGAGTGATGGAGAAAATACTTCAGTATTTTGGGAATGAACATATGAATATGTTGGAGTAAATAAACTCTTTTGTCTTCTTTTCCCCCAAAGCCTTTTGGAGTATAATTTGTTGGCTTGCTAATCAAAGGCTTACCTGAAACCTGCTGCGCACTCCAGCTGCAAGAAGAATATATATACATTTTGTGTTCTTTTTCCTATCTATTCACCTGTTCACATGAAGCAGGATGTATAAAACTGACATGAATTTACCATATATAATATTATGATTCTGGAAAGTATAGTAAAAGCATGTATAAGCCAGTATAAATCCTGTGAAAACATTATGATGTTTCTATCCCACATTTCCATTTCAATTTTATCTAAATACTGAGAAATCGTATGGTTTGCTCGTAGTGGAAAAGATTGTCAAGGAATTTAGCACTATAGTAAGCAGCTTTGTCTTAGGTGAAATCATTGATCCATCAGTCCTGATAGGGTTTGCCTTTCCCTATTGCCTCCCTAGCAATTTTTGTGATATTAGTGATGAGACTTAGAACAAGAAAAATGGGGCATGGTGGCTAGCAATTAACATACTGGGCTTGTTGGCCAGAAGGTTGATGGCTCAAGTTTGAGACCCAAGTACCACCGCATAAAAAAGTGAGCTCTTGTTCCTACCCCAGCTCCTGCCAACCTAGCAGTTTGGAAGCATGTAAAAATGCAAATAGATAAATAGATACCACCTAAATTGGTGGGAAGATAACAGTGTTCTGTGTGCCTTGGCATATAGTTGTGCTGGCCACATGATCACAGAAGTGTCTTCGGATAACACTGGCTCTTCAGCTATGGAACGAGATGGGCACTGCCCCCCAGAATCGGTGACAACTGACAGGAAAGCCTTTACATTTTGCCTTGAACAAATTCAGAATATCTTCATGTGCACCAATAATTGCTCTCAGTCTTATCCTGCATAAATTGTCTTCCTGAAGCAGAAAAAATATTTTTTGTCTTTTTTTCCTGCACAGAGACAGAAATGTGGAAAAGATAATTATGGTTCAGGAGGGAGGATCGCCCTTGATAGCATTTGAGTGGAGTGTGGAGAAGCTGATCATGGCGTTAGAATCTAATCAATAGATATAAGGCCTTCTGATCAATTCTAAACTGAGCAATATGCTGGCAGAATGAATCTCCTTTCAAAGTTTCTTTCTCAAACTCTGCCAACTTTCAGTCCAACATTAAGTGTCTTTTGCTTTAAGTTGCTTCCAGTGATTTCTCAGTAACTTCCCTTATTAATGCCAGATTTGCAAAAGAGCCCCGCTAGAACACAATGACATACATTTCACTGGAAGATGAATAAGTAAGATGGAACTCCTAGGGTTGTGGCTTGTATCAATGGGTCCTGCACTATATTGACAGTTATTTTGGAACAGACTTGACTTATACATTTCTTACAGAGGATAATCCATGTGTCTTGCTTATGTGGCCTCTTACTGCAGTTTATTTTATATTAAATTTATAGGCCACATAAGCAAGACATGTGGATTATTAAATAACTGTCAAGATAGTATAGGACCCGTTGATACAAACCACAATGCTAGGAGTTGGCAGGGCTCTTTTGCTTTTCCTATAGAACAGACAATTCCATCTTGACATAAAAGAACAAACTGATGCAAATCTGGCATCAATAAGAGAAGTTACTGAGAAATCATTGGAAGCAAATTAAAGCAAAAGACACTTAATGTTGGACTGAAAGTTGGCAGAGTTTGAGAAAGAAACTTCGAAAGGAGATTCATTCTGCCAGCATATTGCTCAGTTTAGAATTTATCAGAAGGCCGTATATCATTTGCTCAGGGTTAAATCAAGACATGGCTCTCTTTCACTACTGGAATTAAATACAAACCTAGAGTGAATGTGTTACCACCAATGAATTCTGCCTCAAATGTTCACTGCACATTTCTTATATCTATTTGTGGTTAACTAACAATCTTTGTAGACTGGAACCCTTTCATTTTCATGGTCAATTAGTCCAGTTGATTATATTTCTGATTTTTGGCTCATTCACTGTCAATCTCAAATACTTGGCTCCAATAACATCTTGGCTCTAATATCTGAGATAGAAGCCAGATCTTCCTGGCCTTACATAAAGCCAATAAGTCAGGACCTTTTGGATCTCAAGAGAGGTTGTTACACAGAGCAAGCAAGTACCATGACAGAAAAGGTGTGCCACTTGGGTAGATGACATTGCTTCCCCAAAAGACCAGATCATGCCCACCCTGTCAGACTTGGTGTAATTGGCACAGATTTTTGGAAACAGGCATTCCCACATGTAATCTAATCCTCTGTTCTGCAAAGCTTTAAAGGTGACAACCAGTAACTTGAATTGCATCTAGAAACTGACTGCAAGCCAGTACAGCTTGCAAAGCAGCAGTGTCACATAGTTGAACATTGGTATACTCTACACTGTATACACTCATGCATTCTAAACCAGCTGAGGCTTCCAAATGTTTTTGAAGGCCAGCCTTATGTAGAGCACATTGCAGTAGACCCAGTGGGAAATAACTAAGACACGGGTGACTGATCAGAACCCCCCAATCCAGTGTACATAATAAATGTATGCAAAAGCTACTTATGAGTACCACCTACTTTCTCAAGCAGAAGTCATTAGTCCAAGAGGGCTCCAAGTGGCACATCAATTCCCTCTGGGGAGGTTCTACCCATCTAGATTTCAAGGTGGAAAATCTCCAGTGTGAGAGAACCCCAAGCCCTACGGCCACTCAGTCTTAGCAGAGATGGGTTGCAGCCTATTTAATCTCATCTGAACCCTTACTATCTCCGGGTACTGTGCAATAGTATTAATGGCATTACTTACAAAATATTTTGACAGAGATTTATAATTAAGTATCATCAGCCTTTGCTCCGTGATAGCAAATGACCTTACCTGGTGATTTCATACAGTTGTTAAATAAGTGTAGGGAGGGAGTTGAATCCTGAGGGTCCCACCACATCTGGGATCTAGAATTGAACCTCTCCTCCAAATGGTACTAGCAGGAGAACCCTACAAAACTGTGCTGCCCCACTCCAAGTCCCTAAGCACTGCAGAAGAATATCATGATCAATGATACTAAAGATGCTGAGATATCCAGGAGGACAAGGATGGATGCACCACCCATCCCAAGTTCTGTAAAAGTCATTCACAAATGCAGTCAATGAAATCTTGGTATTATGATCTGGCTTGAAATCTGATTGGATAGTCTAATTTTTCCATAGGCCTCTGAAGTTTCAGTTCAGTAATGTTATCCATGGATGATTTATCTGAAGGAGATGGATGCTGCTTCCTTCAAAGCAGATCAAACTACCTCTTTCCTCAAAGAAATGTTCACCATCACTTAGACCCCACCTCATGTCACTTTCTAGGAGGCTCTGACTAACCAGGAGGGATATATACCTATAACACAGTCCCAAGGACTCTGCTGTTTCTTCAACACCAACTAGCTGAAACTATACCCAGATAATCAAGCCAGACATTGCTTCAGTCAATTCTATAGGATCTGCCCAATCAGAATTTAGCTCTGAACAGATCTGATCAATGCTCTGACAAATTCCTAAAATAATCCTCACAGCAATCTTAAAGAGACTTGTCTGCCTTTTCTGACCAAGAAAGGATCTAGTCAACTGACACAGGGTAGTAGCTAGCTATCTGTTTTAGAGAAATGAGTTCAACTTGCCACTCTTACTGCCTCAAAATAAGCCTCAATAAATATTTTAACCAGCACTCTGTCAGATTTGTTCTCCTCTGGTGGTGTTCTATGTGTACACCATTTCAATTCTCAGAGTTCCTCTGAAAATCAGGATATTCTTTAGGATCCATGAACCTGGGGTGGACCAACTGAATAGTACCTGCAGTGAGGGGTAACTATAGAGAACTCCAAAGCTAGGAGAAAGTGATCTATCCACTAAAAAGGGACTGATATCAACATCTGCAAACTCAAGATTATGTCACCACTTCCCAAGACAAAAGCTAGATCTAGTGTATGATCCCTAAAGGAAGTCATGCCACCAACGAGGTCCAAAGTTGCCATGATGGCCATGAACACCAATATTCTACCAAATCATGTAAGTTTAAAAACCCCAGAACCAGTCAGCCTAGGGAATTGCACTGCAAGCTCAGACTTAGAGACAAGGAGCCCAGGGAAGGAAGCCACTACATAGCAAAAAAGCTGATAATACTAGTAATAATCCCATCTGATTCCCACAGTCCAGCTTTACAAATGGAATCCCGTATCCAACTACTGTATGTCCAAAACAGTACCCTTGAAATCACCAGAGATACTTGGATAACAACAGCCACTCCTTTCCCAATTTGTAGTTGTGCCACATTTGAAATGTGGCAGGGCGCATTTTCAAGAGGAGTACCCCATTTTCCCCAGTGAGGCACCACCTTGCTGTGGTTGGGGGGCTTGTGTGCTCCAAAGAAGATGAGAGCTACGCCAGAGATTCAACTATACTGGACAGATCTTATGAGAGGAGCCAGACAAAGACTGTCTTCCTCCCATAAAAAATATGAGATGTAATTTACAGAAATCCATACCGGCTCAGTTGTCACCCTAGCTAGATGTTGTTGAGGTTCCTGGACATCTGATGAAAAATGGGCTACAGCACTCCAGTGGAGAAGGAAGTGGCAAACCATTCCAGTATCCTTGCCAGGAAAACTCCATGGACAGAAACAAAAGGACACCAGAAGACGAGCTTCTCAGATCAGAAGGAATTACAAGTAGCTCCAGAAAGAGTAAAGTGCCTGGGCCAAAGCGAAAAGGATGCTCAGTTGTTGATTTGATGGAGGTGAAAGGAAAGTCCAATGCTGTAAAGAACAATATTGCATAGGAATCTGGAATGTAAGATCTATGAATGAAGATAAGCTGGATGTGGTCAAATATGAGATGGCAAGATTGAACATCGACATCTTGGAAATCAGTGAACTAAAAAAATAGATGGGAATGGGCAAATTTAATTCAGATGACACCATATCTACTACTGTGGACAAGAATCCCTTAGAGGAAATGGAGTAGCCCTCATAGTGAGTAAAAGAGTGGGAAAAGCAGTACTGGGATACAATCTCCAAAATGACAGAATGATCATGGTTTGAATCCAAGGCAAACCATTCAACATCACAGTAATCCAAGTAATGCCCTAACCACTAATGCTGAAGAGACTGAAGTTGACCAGTTCCATGAAGGCCTACAACACCTTCTACAACTCACACCAAAACAAGATGTCCTTTTCATTATAGGGGATTGGAAAGCTAAAGTAGGAAGTCAAAAGTTAACTGGAATAACTGGCATATTTGGCCTTGGAGCACAAAATGAACCAGGGCAATGGGTAACAGAATTTTGTCATGAGAATATGCTGATTATAACAAATACACTTTTATAACAACGCAAGAAGTGACTCTACACATGCACATTATCAGATGGTCAACACCGAAATCACATTGATTACATTCTTTGCAGCCACAGATGGAGCGGTTGTATACAGTCAGTAAAAACAAGACCTGGAGCTGACTGTGGCTCAGATCATGAACTTCTTATGGCAAAATGTAGGCTGAAATTGAAGAAAGTAGGAAAAATCACTATGCCATCCAGGTATGACCTCAGTGATATCCCTTATGAATATACAGTGGAGGTGAAGAATAGATTTCAGGGATTAGATCCGGTAGACAGACTGCCTGAAGAACTATGGACAGAGGTGCGTAACATTGTACAAGAGGTAGCTACTAAAGCCATCCCTAAGAAAAATAAATGCAAAAAAGCAAAATGGCTTTACAAATAGCTGAGGAAAGGAGGAAAGTGAAAGGCAAGGGAGAAAGGGAAAGATGTCTCCAAATTAATTCAGATTTCCAGAGAACAGCAAGGAGAGATAAGAACGCCTTCTTAAATGAACAGTGCACAGAAATAGAGGAAAACAATAGATTAGGAAAGAGTAGAGATCTCATCAAGAAAATCAGAGATATCAAGAGAAAGTTTTGTTCAAAGATGGGCATGATAAAGGACAAAAATGGTAGGGACAATAACAGAAGCAGAAGAGATTAAGATGGCAAGAATACACAAAAGACCTATACAAGAAAGATTTAAATGTCCCTGATAACCACAATGGTGTGGTTGCTGACCTAGAACCAGACAGCCTAGAGTGTGAAGTTAAGTGGGCCTTAGGAAACATTACTAACAACAAAACTAGTGGAGGTGACAATATTCCAGTTGAATTATTTAAAATCAGATTAAGTTGCAACAGATGAGGACCTAGGCCACCAATTTCTGAAGGCCAGGTCTCAGGACCAAGAACAGGAGACTTGGGGCACTGATATTAAACAAATAGTCCTATTGCCACATTCTCAGATTGTATTTGGATCTCTGTGGTTTTAGGCTTTCCTAGTTAATTTCATATTTGTCATATTCTTTTGATAATTTTTTCTATGAGTTTTTAATTGAATTATTAAAGCAGTTTCTGAGAATTACAGTTTTTCATTATGTCATTAGCTTTCTGTAATTTTGAAATAAAGAATATCTACCTATGTCTGTCTGTCTGTCTAGTTATCTGCGTGTAATATTTAGTCATAGTCACTTATATTTTTCAGAATGTTTGACACTCTCCCTTATTCATAGCTAATTTGGAACACAAATTCTCAGAGGTTTTGATTCAGGCCTTAACATAGTCTTCATTATTCCTACACCTTCTTATCCCTTGAGAGATATATCTAAACACATACTTGGAAGGCAGTAAAACCACTCCTAACAAAGGTTTCATCTTTGCCATCATCTATAAACAGTTGGCCAGTTTTCTGGTTCTACAGGTAAGGCAACTGTAGTTTTCACCTCACCCATCACTCAACTTTCTTGTTTCCCATTCATATTAATTTATTGCATATCATTGCATATGTTGCCTAATAATATGGGAAGAAGTACAGACCTCTGCATAATTGGAAGTTCTGAATGCAAGCTCCTGGCACAACCGCTTCTCTGTCTCCCACTTCTCATTAAATGTTGGGAAAAAATAGATATGTAGTATCACAGATAGATAGTATCACATACAGAGATACAGTTTGCTTTAGTGATTAAAGTACCAGGCTAGAAACTGGGAGACCATGAGTTCTAATCCTGACTTCTAGCTTCCATAAAAGCCATCTGGGTGACTTTGGGTCCATTCATTCTCTCTCAGCCCAACTTACCTCACAAGATTGTTGATGTGCGGAAAACAGGAAGAAGGTATGTGGGATATGTTTGCCACTTTCAGTTATTTGTACAAATAATAAAGGTGGGATACAAATAAATCACATCTTACTCTTTCAAGAATAAAAACATTTGAATTTTTTAAATGAACAGTAAGACATTCAGAATTTACTTTCACTGTAGTATCATCAGCAAATGGAATAATTAGCAAATGAAACTTTATAGCCATTTATATGTTTTGCAACAAAAAATGTTGCAACGTTTCTTTAAAAAGGCAACTGGATTTTAATTACAAGAGGCTTTTTGCCTTCTATCCGTGAGGCTTTTTCAATCCATCTTTCCAGGTAGAAGGCGAAAAGTCTCTTGTAAATAACGTCCAGTTGCCTTTTTAAAGAAACTTTGCAACATTATTTGCAATTTTTACTACTCCTCAAGGTAAATAGTTATTCCTCTTCAGGTTAAGCAGGCCAGTAAGTAATTAACAAGATGGACAACCAAATAGAGAAGAATCTTAATCTTTTTGAGAGAAGAAGTTCAGTTCATAACGGATTCTACCTAATGCATCGTTATGTTGATTTCTGTCATTGAGGAAGCAGCATCCTCACAGAGATGTCCATCCATCTCTGGTGATATAAGGGAGCCCAATATGCTGGTATAGCAAATACACATTTTTTATCTCTAACTCAGTACCAGAAAAAAATAATAAAATCTGACCACACTCTTATTTCTTAAAACCAAATTACATATGTCTCAGTAGAAGCAAGGCCTACTGCCAAACTACATCATCTTATTCCTAACAATTAGGAAACATGCTATTTTAGAACAAACAGAAGAGGGTCAGTTTTGTCTAGTGATTAAGATGATAATTAGAAACTGGGAGGTTGTAAATTCTCGCCCCACCTTAGCCATGAAAGCCAGTTGGGTGATCTTGGGCCAATTATCAGGAGACTCTGAGTTCTAGTCCTGCCTTAGGCATCAAAACCGGCTGGGTGACTTTGGGCCAATCCCTTTCTCTCAACCCAACTCGCTTCATAGGGTTGCTGTTGTTGGAAAAATAGGAGGAGGAAGGTATGTTAAATATGTGTGCTGCCTTAAGTTGTCTATAAAAATAATAAATGTGGGATACAAATAAATAAAGTAAAAAATAAAAATCTCCAAGGGATTACTTTGGATGAAATAAAGTCTTATAGGCCTGAACTATGAATACTGGGGTAATATTAATCTTGAATAACATGATCTTTAAAAAGTGAATCACACCATTGCTGTTTTAAACCTGCTTCCAAAGAATCAAAAAATGAGAGGATTAAGAGCATGGCTGAACTTGTGTGGCATGAATATGAAACTGTCCTGTTTGAAAAGCGCTCTGGGTGGCTAGTTTGCCCATATACAAAGCATAGGTGAACTTTTCATAAGCTGTAAACTGAAAATAAATGAAGAGTTTAGCTAGAATATATACAGTACCTGTCTGCTTGTAAAAAATTATTTTGTAGTTCTCTTGAAAAGGTGGGGTTGAGCATGAAGTCTCAAGACTGAACTCTTTCTCTTGACTCACAGAAAATCGTGACTGGTGATTGAAAGAATTATTGAAGAAATATAAGCATGATCTGGCAAAATTTCTGTAATCTTGAATGTCCCATATATTAATAAGCCAGATGAATTTGTTTTGAAAAAATATTTATGATGTTAATAAAAAAGCTAACAAGCTCATTGATGTAGAAGTTAACTAGGAAACTAGGACAAAGCTCCTGTTATGGCTTTCTTGTGTAGCCTACGGAAGTTTTAATCCAATACTAGACTGCACAATTTTGTGGGGGATTAGGGGAATGTTTGCTTAGAAAGATTGTTTTTATAACCAAAGGCTAGAACCTATCACTGTGAATCACAATTCCTGTCATATGGGAAATACATGAGAAACTGAGAATCGGTAGTTAACCGTATATTTTTTCTGTTTGGAAATAGAACACATTTATCATTTTTTATAAGCTTGGATAGTCTTATTTATGAGATTGTATGTTACAGCTTCTGAAACCGTTGTTGTCAAATGCTAAAATTTAGTCAGTTAGGAATTTTTTAATGGTTTTAAAATAAAAATTCTGTTGCCCTTTTGGCTTTTGTTTTTGGTCACATTTTGGCTCTTGACAAGAAATGTGTTTCTATTTTAAGAACAGGTGTATAATTCAGATTTGTGCCAGAAATTCAACAAAAGTCCTTTTGGGGAGCGCTTTAGGTTTATGTGCAGTGTGTGCAGTATTGAATACATTCTAAAAAGAATAATTCCAGAAATTAAAAAAGAGATTTTATCTAAAATGATAATTGTTGCATCGAATGTTTGATTATGAAAGGTTTTATCCTTTAATTTATTTAAGTGATGAGAACCTGGTTCCATAGTCAGCCCAATGGACACCAAGAGTATTGAGTGTTGGCACGTTTTCTGTCATGATTTTAGTAGGTTCCTTTTTTACGGATAGAGAAATTTTCCAACAATTTCCCAAGGCAAGATGCCTTCTTTGCACTTATGGTAGAGCTGCCACAGAAAAAATTAGGGTTTTTTATGAGATCTAGCAACAGGTTTATTGATATTAGAAATAGTGAATGAGAAATATGAAGCTAAGGTAAGGAAGGTATCAACAAGCTAGCCTTTCCAAAGAAGATAGCTTAAACTAGACTCCTATGTGAATGAATCCTCATTTAAGATTTTGATTTGAAATAATTTTTCTCTAAGATTAAAAGGAGCAAGGGGGATCTAGGAGACAAATGGCCTTGTTGTAGTAATCACTGCAAAGCTGCTGTGATCTGTGTGCAAATTTTAGAGTTAAATCTTTTAATGGTTCTGCATACCCAATCTACAGACACAAGAACAGCTTTTTCCCCTGTGCCATTGTTCAAATGAATACTTGACTCATGCTATATGATCATGCTACAAGATAGATAGAGCAGATAGATTGATAGAGAATTTTAATTAGCCCAGAAGTTCTGTCTAATGCATGTGAATTTCAAATGTTATAACATTTCCTTCTATTGACTGCACATTTATAGAATAACTAACACTGTTATGCTTTATCTTACTGTTGTTTATTGATGTTGAAAGTATACAGAGAGCTGCTGTATCAGAGTCAAATTCCTTTCATGCCTAACCATGCTCGGCCAATAAAGTATCTCAGTATCTGGTAATAGATGCTAAGAAGTATTAAGAAATAATTTCCAAGGATGAAAAAGTCTTAGCATGGATTTTTTTTCCTCAATAGTAGATCACTAATAAGTCTGAGTTGACTTGACTAGGTGAGGGATTCTGTTTGTGGAAGACAGAGTAATAGTACATTATTTTTCTTCTTTTTGTCCCAAACAAATTGCTTTTATATTTGTTTTCAATAATTTCCAACATTTTATATAATGTTATAGCTGTTTGCATTGTTTGAACTTTATTTATCTTTAGTATTTTAGTGAATATATAGTTTGTTATCTTTGTGAAATATAACAAATTAAAAGAAAATGTTTAATGTTGGTAGTATAATGAAATGATATATAACCATAACAATATATAATAAAGCAAGGGAGAAGAATATTCATATAATATTAATGTAAAAATAGTTCAATCCTTTAACACATTGCTACTATCTAGACCATATTATTCATGTTTGTTTTTTTATATTATGTTTATTTAATATTTATCAAAATGTATTTTTAATATATTATGCAATCCAGGACGTTTTGTTATTGGGAGGTCTCTGACATCTTTGGCAGACATTCTGCTTTCCCAGTCTTCTTTTTGAAAGGTTGTCCCCATTACACCAGATCACAACTTGATAACAACTTGAGCAGAGGAACACACATGGTTGTATGAAGAGTCATTCGCACATATCCTGTTGGAGCATTTTGAGTACACAGTTATATTTTTAAAAAATCTTTACTGGAGCTACAGTTGTTATTCTCACTTGGAAATAGGTTGAACGATTCTATACTTGTCTGTTCTTGTGTCTGGAAAAAGGTGCAAGTATGAACACTTCAAACCGCAAGGAGTGACCTAGCAGTTGAATGGCTATGATATTTTGAACAATCATTTCATGACTTAGCCTATTATCACCAAGATTACAGACACTATGCTTTTCAACTCCTCGTTTCTGCAGTGGAACTAGTTCCCACCTCTTAATTCTACCCTCCTCTGGAGACTTTCTCTTCCTTTTTTAAAAGCTGTTACTGGATCTCTTCTGCCTACAAGAGGATGAATGTAGATGCCCTTCATTAACAATGAAGGTATGGTAGAAATATCAAGGCCAACCCAGCCATGATGATTGACACACAGAAGGATTAAATGATAGAAAAATGGTGATTCCCTGTGCCTTGCGCAAGCTAATTAAACAGCGTGCAGGCTGGCATTGTTTGGCTGCGCTTGTGGAAGAAGGAAAAGCTGTGATCTAGGAAACAGCAGAACAAGGATGCTTGCTTCATTTTTTCTCCATGCTGCTCTTAAAGGCATGTGAGTCTTCCAGAAAAATATGTTGGTGAGTCTGATTACCAGGATCCATATGAGAGGCTGAGCATCTGCTTAAATAGTGGCTGTAACTAGGTAGAATTTAGGATACTGCATGGCAACATCTAGAATGTATCTGGAATGTCTATGAATTACATCTTTTTAGATATCTGTTAAAATTGCCTTATATGGTGAAATAGGGTTTTTTTCTCACATGTCTGTATATTATTTTAATTTACTATTTTAATTTTAATTACTTATTGTAAATCACTTAAAAATTTCTAATATTTGTAACCTATATAAAATATATTTAATCTTAATATCCTGTTAAGGCAAAGCTTTAGGATAAAAGTTAGTTTTTTCTTGATACACATTTTGTTCCTGAAAAAAGCATGGAACTGAAATGAATATTGGAATTCATCTAATCCAGTCTTTCCCAGTCAAAGCCCCTTCAGATGTATAGGTTTCAACTCCCAGAAGCCCCCACCAATGTGGCCAATTGCTGAGGATTAAGGGAATTGAAGTCCCTGTAATTAGACAGAGCTCAGATTGGAGAAGGTTGATTCAACTCAAACTTTGCTGTTTCTAACTTATTATTGCCCTACTTTGGTTTAAGTATCTTTAATAAAGAGCACCCTGCCATTTCTTGAGATAGTGTATTCCAAAACTGATCAGCCCTCACAATTAGGAAATTGCTCTAAAGTTTAGCCAAAATTTGCCCCCAAATGTTTTATCCATTGTTGTTGTTCAGTCGTGCAGTCGTGTCCGACTCTTTGCAACCCCATGGACTGCATTACGCCAGGCCTCCCTGTCTTGCACTGCCTCCTAGAGTCTTCCCAAGCCCACGTCCATCACACTGACTATGCTATCCATCCATCTCATCCTCTGCCGTCCCCTTCTCCTCT